>CAXARG010000259.1:0-134000 GCA_963971235.1 Cryptus armator | reverse complement strand
ATGGCATGGAATGGCATGGAATGGCATGGAATGGCATGGAATGGCATGGAATGGCATGGAATGGCATGGAATGGCATGGAATGGCATGGCACCGCATGGCACGGCATGGCACGGCATGGCACGGCATAGCACGGCATGGCACGGCATGGCACCGCATTGAGTGGCATGGAATGGCATGGAATGGCATGGACTGGCATGGAATGGCATGGAATGGCATGGCACCTGCATGGCACCGGCATGGCACCGGCATGGCACCGGCATGGCACGGCATGGCACGGCATGGCACCGGCATGGCACGTCATGGCACCGGCATGGCACGGCATGGCACCGCATTGAGTGGCATGGAATGGCATGGAATGGCATGGAATGGCATGGAATGGCATGGAATGGCATGGCACCGCATGGCACGGCATGGCACGGCATGGTACGGCATAGCACGGCATGGCACGGCATGGCACCGCATTGAGTGGCATGGAATGGCATGGAATGGCATGGACTGGCATGGAATGGCATGGAATGGCATGGAATGGCATGGAATGGCATGGAATGGCATGGAATGGCATGGAATGGCATGGAATGGCATGGAATGGCATGGAATGGCATGGAATGGCATGGAATGGCATGGAATGGCATGGAATGGCATGGCACCGCATGGCACGGCATGGCACGGCATGGCACGGCATGGCACCGGCATGGCACGGCATGGCACGGCCTGGCACGGCATGGCACCGGCATGGCACGGCATGGCACCGGCATGGCACGTCATGGCACCGGCATGGCACGGCATGGCACCGCATTGAGTGGCATGGAATGGCATGGAATGGCATGGAATGGCATGGAATGGCATGGAATGGCATGGCACCGCATGGCACGGCATGGCACGGCATGGTACGGCATAGCACGGCATGGCACGGCATGGCACCGCATTGAGTGGCATGGAATGGCATGGAATGGCATGGACTGGCATGGAATGGCATGGAATGGCATGGAATGGCATGGAATGGCATGGAATGGCATGGAATGGCATGGAATGGCATGGAATGGCATGGAATGGCATGGACTGGCATGGAATGGCATGGAATGGCATGGAATGGCATGGACTGGCATGGAATGGCATGGAATGGCATGGCACCTGCATGGCACCGGCATGGCACCGGCATGGCACGGCATGGCACGGCATGGCACCGGCATGGCACGTCATGGCACCGGCATGGCACGGCATGGCACCGCATTGAGTGGCATGGAATGGCATGGAATGACATGGAATGGCATGGAATGGCATGGCACCGCATGGCACGGCATGGCACGGCATGGCACCGGCATGGCACGGCATGGCACCGGCATGGCACGGCATGGCACCGGCATGGCACGGCATGGCACCGGCATGGCACGGCATGGCACCGGCATGGCACGGCATGGCACCGGCATGGCACGGCATGGCACCGGCATGGCACGGCATGGCACGGCATGGCACCGGCATGGCACGTCATGGCACCGGCATGGCACGGCATGGCACCGCATTGAGTGGCATGGAATGGCATGGAATGGCATGGAATGGCATGGACTGGCATGGACTGGCATGGAATGGCATGGAATGGCATGGAATGGCATGGAATGGCATGGAATGACATGGAATGGCATGGAATGGCATGGAATGGCATGGAATGGCATGGAATGGCATGGCACCGCATGGCACGGCATGGCACGGCATGGCACGGCATGGCACGGCATGGCACCGGCATGGCACGGCATGGCACGGCATGGCACGGCATGGCACCGGCATGGCACGGCATGGCACCGGCATGGCACGGCATGGCACCGGCATGGCACGGCATGGCACCGGCATGGCACGGCATGGCACCGGCATGGCACGGCATGGCACCGGCATGGCACGGCATGGCACCGGCATGGCACGGCATGGCACCGGCATGGCACGGCATGGCACCGGCATGGCACGGCATGGCACCGGCATGGCACGGCATGGCACGGCATGGCACCGGCATGGCACGGCATGGCACCGGCATGGCACGGCATGGCACCGGCATGGCACGGCATGGCACCGGCATGGCACGGCATGGCACCGGCATGGCACGGCATGGAATGGCATGGCACGGCATGGAATGGCATGGAATGGCATGGAATGGCATGGAATGGCATGGAATGGCATGGAATGGCATGGAATGGCATGGAATGGCATGGAATGGCATGGAGTAGCATGGAATGGCATGGAATGGCATGGAATGGCATGGAATGGCATGGAATGGCATGGAATGGCATGGAATGGCATGGAATGGCATGGAATGGCATGGAATGGCATGGAATGGCATGGAATGGCATGGAATGGCATGGAATGGCATGGAATGGCATGGAATGGCATGGAATGGCATGGCACCGCATGGCACGGGATGGCACGGCATGGCACGGCATAGCACGGCATGGCACGGCATGGCACCGCATTGAGTGGCATGGAATGGCATGGAATGGCATGGACTGGCATGGAATGGCATGGAATGGCATGGAATGGCATGGAATGGCATGGAATGGCATGGAATGGCATGGAATGGCATGGAATGGCATGGAATGGCATGGAATGGCATGGAATGGCATGGAATGGCATGGCACCGCATGGCACGGCATGGCACGGCATGGCACGGCATAGCACGGCATGGCACGGCATGGCACGGCATAGCACGGCATGGCACGGCATGGCACCGCATTGAGTGGCATGGAATGGCATGGAATGGCATGGACTGGCATGGAATGGCATGGAATGGCATGGCACCTGCATGGCACCGGCATGGCACCGGCATGGCACGGCATGGCACGGCATGGCACCGGCATGGCACGTCATGGCACCGGCATGGCACGGCATGGCACCGCATTGAGTGGCATGGAATGGCATGGAATGACATGGAATGGCATGGAATGGCATGGCACCGCATGGCACGGCATGGCACGGCATGGCACCGGCATGGCACGGCATGGCACCGGCATGGCACGGCATGGCACCGGCATGGCACGGCATGGCACCGGCATGGCACGGCATGGCACCGGCATGGCACGGCATGGCACCGGCATGGCACGGCATGGCACCGGCATGGCACGGCATGGCACCGGCATGGCACGGCATGGCACCGGCATGGCACGGCATGGCACCGGCATGGCACGGCATGGCACCGGCATGGCACGTCATGGCACCGGCATGGCACGGCATGGCACCGCATTGAGTGGCATGGAATGGCATGGAATGGCATGGAATGGCATGGACTGGCATGGACTGGCATGGAATGGCATGGAATGGCATGGAATGGCATGGAATGGCATGGAATGACATGGAATGGCATGGAATGACATGGAATGGCATGGAATGGCATGGCACCGCATGGCACGGCATGGCACGGCATGGCACGGCATGGCACGGCATGGCACGGCATGGCACCGGCATGGCACGGCATGGCACCGGCATGGCACGGCATGGCACCGGCATGGCACGGCATGGCACCGGCATGGCACGGCATGGCACCGGCATGGCACCGGCATGGCACGGCATGGCACGGCATGGCACCGGCATGGCACGGCATGGCACCGGCATGGCACGGCATGGCACCGGCATGGCACGGCATGGCACGGCATGGCACGGCATGGCACGGCATGGCACGGCATGGCACGGCATGGCACGGCATGGCACGGCATGGCACGGCATGGCACGGCATGGCACGGCATGGCACGGCATGGCACGGCATGGCACGGCATGGCACGGCATGGCACGGCATGGCACGGCATGGCACGGCATGGCACGGCATGGCACGGCATGGCACGGCATGGCACGGCATGGCACGGCATGGCACGGCATGGCACGGCATTGAAAGGCATGGAATGGCATGGAATGGCATGGAATGGCATGGAATAGCATGGAATGGCATGGAATGGCATGGAATGGCATGGAATGGCATGGCACGGCATGGCACGGCATGGCACGGCATTGAAAGGCATGGAATGGCATGGAATGGCATGGAATGGCATGGAATGGCATGGAATGGCATGGAATGGCATGGAATGGCATGGAATGGCATGGAATGGCATGGAATGGCATGGAATGGCATGGAATGGCATGGAATGGCATGGAATGGCATGGAATGGCATGGAATGGCATGGAATGGCATGGAATGGCATGGAATGGCATGGAATGGCATGGAATGGCATGGCACCGCATGGCACGGCATGGCACGGCATGGCACGGCATGGCACCGGCATGGCACGGCATGGCACGGCCTGGCACGGCATGGCACCGGCATGGCACGGCATGGCACCGGCATGGCACGGCATGGCCCCGGCATGGCACGGCATGGCACCGGCATGGCACGGCATGGCACGGCATGGCACCGGCATGGCACGGCATGGCACGGCATGGCACCGGCATGGCACGGCATGGCACCGGCATGGCACGGCATGGCACCGGCATGGCACGGCATGGCACCGGCATGGCACGGCATGGCACCGGCATGGCACGGCATGGCACCGGCATGGCACGGCATGGCACCGGCATGGCACGGCATGGCACCGGCATGGCACGGCATGGCACCGGCATGGCACGGCATGGCACCGGCATGGCACGGCATGGCACCGGCATGGCACGGCATGGCACCGGCATGGCACGGCATGGCACCGGCATGGCACGGCATGGCACCGGCATGGCACGGCATGGCACCGGCATGGCACGGCATGGCACCGGCATGGCACCGGCATGGCACGGCATGGCACCGGCATGGCACGGCATGGCACCGGCATGGCACGGCATGGCACCGGCATGGCACGGCATGGCACCGGCATGGCACGGCATGGCACCGGCATGGCACGGCATGGCACCGGCATGGCACGGCATGGCACCGGCATGGCACGGCATGGCACCGGCATGGCACGGCATGGCACCGGCATGGCACGGCATGGCACCGGCATGGCACGGCATGGCACCGGCATGGCACGGCATGGAATGGCATGGCACGGCATGGAATGGCATGGAATGGCATGGAATGGCATGGAATGGCATGGAATGGCATGGAATGGCATGGAATGGCATGGAGTGGCATGGAATGGCATGGAATGGCATGGAATGGCATGGAATGGCATGGAATGGCATGGAATGGCATGGAATGGCATGGAATGGCATGGAATGGCATGGAATGGCATGGAATGGCATGGCACCGCATGGCACGGCATGGCACGGCATGGCACCGGCATGGCACGGCATGGCACGGCATGGCACCGGCATGGCACGGCATGGCACCGGCATGGCACGGCATGGCACCGGCATGGCACGGCATGGCACCGGCATGGCACGGCATGGCACCGGCATGGCACGGCATGGAATGGCATGGAATGGCATGGAATGGCATGGAATGGCATGGAATGGCATGGAATGGCATGGAATGGCATGGAATGGCATGGAATGGCATGGAATGGCATGGAATGGCATGGAATGGCATGGAATGGCATGGAATGGCATGGAATGGCATGGAATGGCATGGAATGGCATGGAATGGCATGGAATGGCATGGAATGGCATGGAATGGCATGGAATGGCATGGAATGGCATGGAATGGCATGGAATGGCATGGAATGGCATGGAATGGCATGGAATGGCATGGAATGGCATGGAATGGCATGGAATGGCATGGAATGGCATGGAATGGCATGGAATGGCATGGAATGGCATGGAATGGCATGGAATGGCATGGAATGGCATGGAATGGCATGGAATGGCATGGAATGGCATGGAATGGCATGGAATGGCATGGAATGGCATGGAATGGCATGGAATGGCATGGAATGGCATGGAATGGCATGGAATGGCATGGAATGGCATGGAATGGCATGGAATGGCATGGAATGGCATGGAATGGCATGGAATGGCATGGAATGGCATGGAATGGCATGGAATGGCATGGAATGGCATGGCACCGCATGGCACGGCATGGCACGGCATGGCACGGCATGGCACCGGCATGGCACGGCATGGCACGGCCTGGCACGGCATGGCACCGGCATGGCACGGCATGGCACCGGCATGGCACGGCATGGCCCCGGCATGGCACGGCATGGCACCGGCATGGCACGGCATGGCACCGGCATGGCACGGCATGGCACCGGCATGGCACGGCATGGCACGGCATGGCACCGGCATGGCACGGCATGGCACCGGCATGGCACGGCATGGCACCGGCATGGCACGGCATGGCACCGGCATGGCACGGCATGGCACCGGCATGGCACGGCATGGCACCGGCATGGCACGGCATGGCACCGGCATGGCACGGCATGGCACGGCATGGCACCGGCATGGCACGGCATGGCACCGGCATGGCACGGCATGGCACCGGCATGGCACGGCATGGCACCGGCATGGCACGGCATGGCACCGGCATGGCACGGCATGGCACCGGCATGGCACGGCATGGCACCGGCATGGCACGGCATGGCACCGGCATGGCACGGCATGGCACCGGCATGGCACGGCATGGCACCGGCATGGCACGGCATGGAATGGCATGGCACGGCATGGAATGGCATGGAATGGCATGGAATGGCATGGAATGGCATGGCACCGCATGGCACGGCATGGCACGGCATGGCACGGCATAGCACGGCATGGAATGGCATGGAATGGCATGGACTGGCATGGAATGGCATGGAATGGCATGGAATGGCATGGAATGGCATGGAATGGCATGGAATGGCATGGAATGGCATGGAATGGCATGGAATGGCATGGAATGGCATGGAATGGCATGGAATGGCATGGAATGGCATGGAATGGCATGGAATGGCATGGAATGGCATGGCACCGCATGGCACGGCATGGCACGGCATGGCACGGCATAGCACGGCATGGCACGGCATGGCACCGCATTGAGTGGCATGGAATGGCATGGAATGGCATGGACTGGCATGGAATGGCATGGAATGGCATGGCACCTGCATGGCACCGGCATGGCACCGGCATGGCACGGCATGGCACGGCATGGCACCGGCATGGCACTTCATGGCACCGGCATGGCACGTCATGGCACCGGCATGGCACGGCATGGCACCGCATTGAGTGGCATGGAATGGCATGGAATGGCATGGAATGGCATGGCACCGCATGGCACGGCATGGCACGGCATGGCACCGGCATGGCACGGCATGGCACCGGCATGGCACGGCATGGCACCGGCATGGCACGGCATGGCACCGGCATGGCACGGCATGGCACCGGCATGGCACGGCATGGCACCGGCATGGCACGGCATGGCACCGGCATGGCACGGCATGGCACGGCATGGCACCGGCATGGCACGTCATGGCACCGGCATGGCACGGCATGGCACCGCATTGAGTGGCATGGAATGGCATGGAATGGCATGGAATGGCATGGACTGGCATGGACTGGCATGGAATGGCATGGAATGGCATGGAATGGCATGGAATGGCATGGAATGACATGGAATGGCATGGAATGGCATGGAATGGCATGGAATGGCATGGAATGGCATGGCACCGCATGGCACGGCATGGCACGCCATGGCACGGCATGGCACCGGCATGGCACGGCATGGCACCGGCATGGCACGGCATGGCACCGGCATGGCACGGCATGGCACCGGCATGGCACGGCATGGCACCGGCATGGCACGGCATGGCACCGGCATGGCACGGCATGGCACCGGCATGGCACGGCATGGCACCGGCATGGCACGGCATGGCACCGGCATGGCACGGCATGGCACGGCATGGCACCGGCATGGCACGGCATGGCACCGGCATGGCACGGCATGGCACCGGCATGGCACGGCATGGCACCGGCATGGCACGGCATGGCACCGGCATGGCACGGCATGGCACCGGCATGGCACGGCATGGCACCGGCATGGCACGGCATGGAATGGCATGGCACGGCATGGAATGGCATGGAATGGCATGGAATGGCATGGAATGGCATGGAATGGCATGGAATGGCATGGAATGGCATGGAATGGCATGGAATGGCATGGAATGGCATGGAGTGGCATGGAATGGCATGGAATGGCATGGAATGGCATGGAATGGCATGGAATGGCATGGAATGGCATGGAATGGCATGGAATGGCATGGAATGGCATGGAATGGCATGGAATGGCATGGAATGGCATGGCACCGCATGGCACGGGATGGCACGGCATGGCACGGCATAGCACGGCATGGCACGGCATGGCACCGCATTGAGTGGCATGGAATGGCATGGAATGGCATGGACTGGCATGGAATGGCATGGAATGGCATGGAATGGCATGGAATGGCATGGAATGGCATGGCACGGCATGGCACGGCATGGCACGGCATAGCACGGCATGGCACGGCATGGCACCGCATTGAGTGGCATGGAATGGCATGGAATGGCATGGACTGGCATGGAATGGCATGGAATGGCATGGCACCTGCATGGCACCGGCATGGCACCGGCATGGCACGGCATGGCACGGCATGGCACCGGCATGGCACGTCATGGCACCGGCATGGCACGGCATGGCACCGCATTGAGTGGCATGGAATGGCATGGAATGACATGGAATGGCATGGAATGGCATGGCACCGCATGGCACGGCATGGCACGGCATGGCACCGGCATGGCACGGCATGGCACGGCATGGCACGTCATGGCACGGCATGGCACGGCATTGAAAGGCATGGAATGGCATGGCATGGCACGGCATGGCACGTCATGGCACGGCATGGCACGGCATTGAAAGGCATGGAATGGCATGGAATGGCATGGAATGGCATGGAATGGCATGGAATGGCATGGCACCGCATGGCACGGCATGGCACGGCATGGCACCGGCATGGCACGGCATGGCACGGCATAGCACGGCATGGCACGGCATGGCACGGCATGGCACCGCATTGAGTGGCATGGAATGGCATGGAATGGCATGGACTGGCATGGAATGGCATGGAATGGCATGGAATGGCATGGACTGGCATGGAATGGCATGGAATGGCATGGCACCGGCATGGCACCGGCATGGCACCGGCATGGCACCGGCATGGCACGGCATGGCACGGCATGGCACGTCATGGCACCGGCATGGCACGGCATGGCACCGCATTGAGTGGCATGGAAT
This sequence comes from Cryptus armator, assembly GCA_963971235.1. NCBI lineage: Eukaryota > Metazoa > Arthropoda > Insecta > Hymenoptera > Ichneumonidae > Cryptus > Cryptus armator. Next base: position 124,860 of record CAXARG010000259.1, on the reverse strand, counting down.
GGCATGGAATGGCATGGAATGGCATGGACTGGCATGGACTGGCATGGAATGGCATGGAATGGCATGGAATGGCATGGAATGGCATGGAATGACATGGAATGGCATGGAATGACATGGAATGGCATGGAATGGCATGGCACCGCATGGCACGGCATGGCACGGCATGGCACCGGCATGGCACGGCATGGCACGGCATGGCACCGGCATGGCACGGCATGGCACCGGCATGGCACGGCATGGCACCGGCATGGCACGGCATGGCACCGGCATGGCACGGCATGGCACCGGCATGGCACGGCATGGCACCGGCATGGCACGGCATGGAATGGCATGGAATGGCATGGAATGGCATGGAATGGCATGGAATGGCATGGAATGGCATGGAATGGCATGGAATGGCATGGAATGGCATGGAATGGCATGGAATGGCATGGCACGGCATGGCACGGCATGGCACGGCATTGAAAGGCATGGAATGGCATGGAATGGCATGGAATGGCATGGAATGGCATGGAATGGCATGGAATGGCATGGAATGGCATGGAATGGCATGGAATGGCATGGAATGGCATGGAATGGCATGGAATGGCATGGAATGGCATGGAATGGCATGGAATGGCATGGAATGGCATGGAATGGCATGGAATGGCATGGAATGGCATGGAATGGCATGGAATGGCATGGAATGGCATGGAATGGCATGGAATGGCATGGAATGGCATGGAATGGCATGGAATGGCATGGAATGGCATGGAATGGCATGGAATGGCATGGAATGGCATGGAATGGCATGGAATGGCATGGAATGGCATGGAATGGCATGGAATGGCATGGAATGGCATGGAATGGCATGGAATGGCATGGAATGGCATGGCACCGCATGGCACGGCATGGCACGGCATGGCACGGCATGGCACCGGCATGGCACGGCATGGCACGGCCTGGCACGGCATGGCACCGGCATGGCACGGCATGGCACCGGCATGGCACGGCATGGCCCCGGCATGGCACGGCATGGCACCGGCATGGCACGGCATGGCACCGGCATGGCACGGCATGGCACCGGCATGGCACGGCATGGCACCGGCATGGCACGGCATGGCACCGGCATGGCACGGCATGGCACCGGCATGGCACGGCATGGCACCGGCATGGCACGGCATGGCACGGCATGGCACCGGCATGGCACGGCATGGCACCGGCATGGCACGGCATGGCACCGGCATGGCACGGCATGGCACCGGCATGGCACGGCATGGCACCGGCATGGCACGGCATGGCACCGGCATGGCACGGCATGGCACCGGCATGGCACGGCATGGCACCGGCATGGCACGGCATGGCACCGGCATGGCACGGCATGGCACCGGCATGGCACGGCATGGCACCGGCATGGCACGGCATGGAATGGCATGGAATGGCATGGAATGGCATGGAATGGCATGGCACCGCATGGCACGGCATGGCACGGCATGGCACGGCATAGCACGGCATGGCACGGCATGGCACCGCATTGAGTGGCATGGAATGGCATGGAATGGCATGGACTGGCATGGAATGGCATGGAATGGCATGGAATGGCATGGAATGGCATGGAATGGCATGGAATGGCATGGAATGGCATGGAATGGCATGGAATGGCATGGAATGGCATGGAATGGCATGGAATGGCATGGAATGGCATGGCACCGCATGGCACGGCATGGCACGGCATGGCACGGCATAGCACGGCATGGCACGGCATGGCACCGCATTGAGTGGCATGGAATGGCATGGAATGGCATGGACTGGCATGGAATGGCATGGAATGGCATGGAATGGCATGGAATGGCATGGAATGGCATGGAATGGCATGGAATGACATGGAATGGCATGGAATGACATGGAATGGCATGGAATGACATGGAATGGCATGGAATGGCATGGCACCGCATGGCACGGCATGGCACGGCATGGCACCGGCATGGCACGGCATGGCACGGCATGGCACCGGCATGGCACGGCATGGCACCGGCATGGCACGGCATGGCACCGGCATGGCACGGCATGGCACCGGCATGGCACGGCATGGCACCGGCATGGCACGGCATGGCACCGGCATGGCACGGCATGGCACCGGCATGGCACGGCATGGAATGGCATGGAATGGCATGGAATGGCATGGAATGGCATGGAATGGCATGGAATGGCATGGAATGGCATGGAATGGCATGGAATGGCATGGAATGGCATGGAATGGCATGGAATGGCATGGAATGGCATGGAATGGCATGGAATGGCATGGCACGGCATGGCACGGCATGGCACGGCATTGAAAGGCATGGAATGGCATGGAATGGCATGGAATGGCATGGAATGGCATGGAATGGCATGGAATGGCATGGAATGGCATGGAATGGCATGGAATGGCATGGAATGGCATGGAATGGCATGGAATGGCATGGAATGGCATGGAATGGCATGGAATGGCATGGAATGGCATGGAATGGCATGGAATGGCATGGAATGGCATGGAATGGCATGGAATGGCATGGAATGGCATGGAATGGCATGGAATGGCATGGAATGGCATGGAATGGCATGGAATGGCATGGAATGGCATGGAATGGCATGGAATGGCATGGAATGGCATGGAATGGCATGGAATGGCATGGAATGGCATGGAATGGCATGGAATGGCATGGAATGGCATGGCACCGCATGGCACGGCATGGCACGGCATGGCACGGCATGGCACCGGCATGGCACGGCATGGCACGGCCTGGCACGGCATGGCACCGGCATGGCACGGCATGGCACCGGCATGGCACGGCATGGCCCCGGCATGGCACGGCATGGCACCGGCATGGCACGGCATGGCACCGGCATGGCACGGCATGGCACCGGCATGGCACGGCATGGCACCGGCATGGCACGGCATGGCACGGCATGGCACCGGCATGGCACGGCATGGCACCGGCATGGCACGGCATGGCACCGGCATGGCACGGCATGGCACCGGCATGGCACGGCATGGCACCGGCATGGCACGGCATGGCACCGGCATGGCACGGCATGGCACGGCATGGCACCGGCATGGCACGGCATGGCACCGGCATGGCACGGCATGGCACCGGCATGGCACGGCATGGCACCGGCATGGCACGGCATGGCACCGGCATGGCACGGCATGGCACCGGCATGGCACGGCATGGCACCGGCATGGCACGGCATGGCACCGGCATGGCACGGCATGGCACCGGCATGGCACGGCATGGCACCGGCATGGCACGGCATGGAATGGCATGGCACGGCATGGAATGGCATGGAATGGCATGGAATGGCATGGAATGGCATGGCACCGCATGGCACGGCATGGCACGGCATGGCACGGCATAGCACGGCATGGCACGGCATGGCACCGCATTGAGTGGCATGGAATGGCATGGAATGGCATGGAATGGCATGGAATGGCATGGAATGGCATGGAATGGCATGGAATGGCATGGAATGGCATGGAATGGCATGGAATGGCATGGAATGGCATGGAATGGCATGGAATGGCATGGAATGGCATGGAATGGCATGGAATGGCATGGAATGGCATGGAATGGCATGGCACCGCATGGCACGGCATGGCACGGCATAGCACGGCATGGCACGGCATGGCACCGCATTGAGTGGCATGGAATGGCATGGAATGGCATGGACTGGCATGGAATGGCATGGAATGGCATGGCACCTGCATGGCACCGGCATGGCACCGGCATGGCACGGCATGGCACGGCATGGCACCGGCATGGCACGTCATGGCACCGGCATGGCACGTCATGGCACCGGCATGGCACGGCATGGCACCGCATTGAGTGGCATGGAATGGCATGGAATGACATGGAATGGCATGGAATGGCATGGCACCGCATGGCACGGCATGGCACGGCATGGCACCGGCATGGCACGGCATGGCACCGGCATGGCACGGCATGGCACCGGCATGGCACGGCATGGCACCGGCATGGCACGGCATGGCACCGGCATGGCACGGCATGGCACCGGCATGGCACGGCATGGCACCGGCATGGCACGGCATGGCACCGGCATGGCACGGCATGGCACCGGCATGGCACGGCATGGCACGGCATGGCACCGGCATGGCACGTCATGGCACCGGCATGGCACGGCATGGCACCGCATTGAGTGGCATGGAATGGCATGGAATGGCATGGAATGGCATGGACTGGCATGGACTGGCATGGAATGGCATGGAATGGCATGGAATGGCATGGAATGGCATGGAATGACATGGAATGGCATGGAATGCCATGGAATGGCATGGAATGGCATGGAATGGCATGGCACCGCATGGCACGGCATGGCACGGCATGGCACGGCATGGCACCGGCATGGCACGGCATGGCACGGCATGGCACGGCATGGCACGGCATGGCACCGGCATGGCACGGCATGGCACCGGCATGGCACGGCATGGCACCGGCATGGCACGGCATGGCACCGGCATGGCACGGCATGGCACCGGCATGGCACGGCATGGCACCGGCATGGCACGGCATGGCACCGGCATGGCACGGCATGGCACGGCATGGCACCGGCATGGCACGGCATGGCACCGGCATGGCACGGCATGGCACCGGCATGGCACGGCATGGCACCGGCATGGCACGGCATGGCACCGGCATGGCACGGCATGGCACCGGCATGGCACGGCATGGCACCGGCATGGCACGGCATGGAATGGCATGGCACGGCATGGAATGGCATGGAATGGCATGGAATGGCATGGAATGGCATGGAATGGCATGGAATGGCATGGAATGGCATGGAATGGCATGGAGTGGCATGGAATGGCATGGAATGGCATGGAATGGCATGGAATGGCATGGAATGGCATGGAATGGCATGGAATGGCATGGAATGGCATGGAATGGCATGGAATGGCATGGAATGGCATGGAATGGCATGGAATGGCATGGAATGGCATGGAATGGCATGGAATGGCATGGCACCGCATGGCACGGGATGGCACGGCATGGCACGGCATAGCACGGCATGGCACGGCATGGCACCGCATTGAGTGGCATGGAATGGCATGGAATGGCATGGACTGGCATGGAATGGCATGGAATGGCATGGAATGGCATGGAATGGCATGGAATGGCATGGAATGGCATGGCACCGCATGGCACGGCATGGCACGGCATGGCACGGCATGGCACCGGCATGGCACGGCATGGCACGGCATGGCACGGCATGGCACGGCATGGCACCGGCATGGCACGGCATGGCACCGGCATGGCACGGCATGGCACCGGCATGGCACGGCATGGCACCGGCATGGCACGGCATGGCACCGGCATGGCACGGCATGGCACCGGCATGGCACGGCATGGCACCGGCATGGCACGGCATGGCACCGGCATGGCACGGCATGGCACGGCATGGCACCGGCATGGCACGGCATGGCACCGGCATGGCACGGCATGGCACCGGCATGGCACGGCATGGCACCGGCATGGCACGGCATGGCACCGGCATGGCACGGCATGGCACCGGCATGGCACGGCATGGCACCGGCATGGCACGGCATGGCACCGGCATGGCACGGCATGGCACCGGCATGGCACGGCATGGAATGGCATGGCACGGCATGGAATGGCATGGAATGGCATGGAATGGCATGGAATGGCATGGAATGGCATGGAATGGCATGGAATGGCATGGAATGGCATGGAGTGGCATGGAATGGCATGGAATGGCATGGAATGGCATGGAATGGCATGGAATGGCATGGAATGGCATGGAATGGCATGGAATGGCATGGAATGGCATGGAATGGCATGGAATGGCATGGAATGGCATGGCACCGCATGGCACGGGATGGCACGGCATGGCACGGCATAGCACGGCATGGCACGGCATGGCACCGCATTGAGTGGCATGGAATGGCATGGAATGGCATGGAATGGCATGGAATGGCATGGAATGGCATGGAATGGCATGGAATGGCATGGAATGGCATGGAATGGCATGGAATGGCATGGAATGGCATGGAATGGCATGGAATGGCATGGAATGGCATGGAATGGCATGGAATGGCATGGAATGGCATGGAATGGCATGGAATGGCATGGAATGGCATGGAATGGCATGGAATGGCATGGAATGGCATGGAATGGCATGGAATGGCATGGAATGGCATGGAATGGCATGGAATGGCATGGAATGGCATGGAATGGCATGGCACCGCATGGCACGGCATGGCACGGCATGGCACGGCATGGCACGGCATGGCACCGGCATGGCACGGCATGGCACGGCATGGCACCGGCATGGCACGGCATGGCACCGGCATGGCACGGCATGGCACCGGCATGGCACGGCATGGCACCGGCATGGCACCGGCATGGCACCGGCATGGCACCGGCATGGCACGGCATGGCACCGGCATGGCACGGCATGGCACCGGCATGGCACGGCATGGCACCGGCATGGCACGGCATGGCACCGGCATGGCACGGCATGGCACCGGCATGGCACGGCATGGCACCGGCATGGCACGGCATGGCACCGGCATGGCACGGCATGGCACCGGCATGGCACGGCATGGCACCGGCATGGCACGGCATGGCACCGGCATGGCACGGCATGGCACCGGCATGGCACGGCATGGCACCGGCATGGCACGGCATGGCACCGGCATGGCACGGCATGGCACCGGCATGGCACGGCATGGCACCGGCATGGCACGGCATGGCACCGGCATGGCACGGCATGGCACCGGCATGGCACGGCATGGCACCGGCATGGCACGGCATGGCACCGGCATGGCACGGCATGGCACCGGCATGGCACGGCATGGCACCGGCATGGCACGGCATGGCACCGGCATGGCACGGCATGGCACCGGCATGGAATGGCATGGCACGGCATGGAATGGCATGGCACGGCATGGAATGGCATGGAATGGCATGGAATGGCATGGAATGACATGGAATGGCATGGAATGGCATGGCACCGCATGGCACGGCATGGCACGGCATGGCACCGGCATGGCACGGCATGGCACGGCATAGCACGGCATGGCACGGCATGGCACGGCATGGCACCGCATTGAGTGGCATGGAATGGCATGGAATGGCATGGACTGGCATGGACTGGCATGGAATGGCATGGAATGGCATGGAATGGCATGGAATGGCATGGAATGGCATGGAATGGCATGGAATGGCATGGAATGGCATGGAATGGCATGGAATGGCATGGAATGGCATGGAATGGCATGGAATGGCATGGAATGGCATGGAATGGCATGGAATGGCATGGAATGGCATGGAATGGCATGGAATGGCATGGAATGGCATGGAATGGCATGGAATGGCATGGAATGGCATGGAATGGCATGGAATGGCATGGAATGGCATGGAATGGCATGGAATGGCATGGAATGGCATGGAATGGCATGGAATGGCATGGAATGGCATGGAATGGCATGGAATGGCATGGAATGGCATGGAATGGCATGGCACCGCATGGCACGGCATGGCACGGCATGGCACGGCATGGCACCGGCATGGCACGGCATGGCACGGCATGGCACGGCATGGCACCGGCATGGCACGGCATGGCACCGGCATGGCACGGCATGGCACCGGCATGGCACGGCATGGCACCGGCATGGCACGGCATGGCACCGGCATGGCACGGCATGGCACCGGCATGGCACGGCATGGCACCGGCATGGCACGGCATGGCACCGGCATGGCACGGCATGGCACCGGCATGGCACGGCATGGCACCGGCATGGCACGGCATGGCACCGGCATGGCACGGCATGGCACCGGCATGGCACGGCATGGAATGGCATGGAATGGCATGGAATGGCATGGAATGGCATGGAATGGCATGGAATGGCATGGAATGGCATGGAATGGCATGGAATGGCATGGAATGGCATGGAATGGCATGGAATGGCATGGAATGGCATGGAATGGCATGGAATGGCATGGAATGGCATGGAATGGCATGGAATGGCATGGAATGGCATGGAATGGCATGGAATGGCATGGAATGGCATGGAATGGCATGGAATGGCATGGAATGGCATGGAATGGCATGGAATGGCATGGAATGGCATGGAATGGCATGGAATGGCATGGAATGGCATGGAATGGCATGGAATGGCATGGAATGGCATGGAATGGCATGGAATGGCATGGAATGGCATGGAATGGCATGGAATGGCATGGAATGGCATGGAATGGCATGGAATGGCATGGAATGGCATGGAATGGCATGGAATGGCATGGAATGGCATGGAATGGCATGGAATGGCATGGAATGGCATGGAATGGCATGGAATGGCATGGAATGGCATGGAATGGCATGGAATGGCATGGAATGGCATGGAATGGCATGGAATGGCATGGAATGGCATGGAATGGCATGGAATGGCATGGAATGGCATGGAATGGCATGGAATGGCATGGAATGGCATGGAATGGCATGGAATGGCATGGAATGGCATGGAATGGCATGGAATGGCATGGAATGACATGGAATGGCATGGAATGACATGGAATGGCATGGAATGACATGGAATGGCATGGAATGGCATGGCACCGCATGGCACGGCATGGCACGGCATGGCACCGGCATGGCACGGCATGGCACGGCATAGCACGGCATGGCACGGCATGGCACGGCATGGCACCGCATTGAGTGGCATGGAATGGCATGGAATGGCATGGACTGGCATGGAATGGCATGGAATGGCATGGAATGGCATGGACTGGCATGGAATGGCATGGAATGGCATGGCACCGGCATGGCACCGGCAGGGCACCGGCATGGCACCGGCATGGCACGGCATGGCACGGCATGGCACGTCATGGCACCGGCATGGCACGGCATGGCACCGCATTGAGTGGCATGGAATGGCATGGAATGGCATGGAATGGCATGGACTGGCATGGACTGGCATGGAATGGCATGGAATGGCATGGAATGTCATGGAATGGCATGGAATGACATGGAATGGCATGGAATGACATGGAATGGCATGGAATGGCATGGAATGACATGGAATGGCATGGAATGACATGGAATGGCATGGAATGGCATGGCACCGCATGGCACGGCATGGCACGGCATGGCACCGGCATGGCACGGCATGGCACGGCATGGCACCGGCATGGCACGGCATGGCACCGGCATGGCACGGCATGGCACCGGCATGGCACGGCATGGAATGGCATGGAATGGCATGGAATGGCATGGAATGGCATGGAATGGCATGGCACGGCATGGCACGGCATTGAAAGGCATGGAATGGCATGGAATGGCATGGAATGGCATGGAATGGCATGGAATGGCATGGAATGGCATGGAATGGCATGGAATGGCATGGAATGGCATGGAATGGCATGGAATGGCATGGAATGGCATGGAATGGCATGGAATGGCATGGAATGGCATGGAATGGCATGGAATGGCATGGCACCGCATGGCACGGCATGGCACGGCATGGCACCGGCATGGCACGGCATGGCCCCGGCATGGCACGGCATGGCACCGGCATGGCACGGCATGGCACCGGCATGGCACGGCATGGCACCGGCATGGCACGGCATGGCACCGGCATGGCACGGCATGGCGCGGCATGGCACCGGCATGGCACGGCATGGCACCGGCATGGCACGGCATGGCACCGGCATGGCACGGCATGGCACCGGCATGGCACGGCATGGCACCGGCATGGCAGGGCATGGCACCGGCATGGCACGGCATGGCAGGGCATGGCACCGGCATGGCACGGCATGGCACCGGCATGGCACGGCATGGCACCGGCATGGCACGGCATGGCACCGGCATGGCACGGCATGGCACCGGCATGGCACGGCATGGCACCGGCATGGCACGGCATGGCACCGGCATGGCACGGCATGGCACCGGCATGGCACGGCATGGCACCGGCATGGCACGGCATGGCACCGGCATGGCACGGCATGGCACCGGCATGGCACGGCATGGCACCGGCATGGCACGGCATGGCACCGGCATGGCACGGCATGGCACCGGCATGGCACGGCATGGCACCGGCATGGCACGGCATGGAATGGCATGGCACGGCATGGAATGGCATGGAATGGCATGGAATGGCATGGACTGGCATGGAATGGCATGGAATGGCATGGCACCGGCATGGCACCGGCATGGCACCGGCATGGCACCGGCATGGCACCGGCATGGCACGGCATGGCACCGGCATGGCACGTCATGGCACCGGCATGGCACGGCATGGCACCGCATTGAGTGGCATGGAATGGCATGGAATGGCATGGAATGGCATGGAATGGCATGGACTGGCATGGAATGGCATGGAATGGCATGGAATGGCATGGAATGGCATGGAATGGCATGGAATGACATGGAATGGGATGGAATGGCATGGCACCGCATGGCACGGCATGGCACCGGCATGGCACGGCATGGCACGGCATGGCACCGGCATGGCACGGCATGGCACCGGCATGGCACGGCATGGCACCGGCATGGCACGGCATGGCACCGGCATGGCACGGCATGGCACCGGCATGGCACGGCATGGCACCGGCATGGCACGGCATGGCACCGGCATGGCACGGCATGGCACCGGCATGGCACGGCATGGCACCGGCATGGCACGGCATGGCACCGGCATGGCACGGCATGGAATGGCATGGAATGGCATGGAATGGCATGGAATGGCATGGAATGGCATGGAATGGCATGGAATGGCATGGCACGGCATGGAATGGCATGGAATGGCATGGAATGGCATGGAATGGCATGGAATGGCATGGAATGGTATGGAATGGCATGGAATGGCATGGAATGGCATGGAATGGCATGGAATGGCATGGAATGGCATGGAATGGCATGGAATGGCATGGAATGGCATGGAATGGCATGGAATGGCATGGAATGGCATGGAATGGCATGGAATGGCATGGAATGGCATGGAATGACATGGAATGGCATGGAATGACATGGAATGGCATGGAATGGCATGGCACCGCATGGCACGGCATGGCACGGCATGGCACGGCATGGCACCGGCATGGCACGTCATGGCACCGGCATGGCACGGCATGGCACCGGCATGGCACGGCATGGCACCGGCATGGCACGGCATGGCACCGGCATGGCACGGCATGGCACCGGCATGGCACGGCATGGCACGGCATGGCACGGCATGGCACGGCATGGCACGGCATGGCACCGGCATGGCACGGCATGGCACCGGCATGGCACGGCATGGCACCGGCATGGCACGGCATGGCACCGGCATGGCACGGCATGGCACCGGCATGGCACGGCATGGCACCGGCATGGCACGGCATGGAATGGCATGGCACGGCATGGAATGGCATGGAATGGCATGGAATGGCATGGAATGGCATGGAATGGCATGGAATGGCATGGAATGGCATGGAATGGCATGGAATGGCATGGAATGGCATGGAATGGCATGGAATGGCATGGAATGGCATGGAATGGCATGGAATGGCATGGAATGGCATGGAATGGCATGGAATGGCATGGAATGGCATGGAACGGCATGGAATGGCATGGAATGGCATGGAATGGCATGGAATGGCATGGAATGGCATGGAATGGCATGGAATGGCATGGAATGGCATGGAATGGCATGGAATGGCATGGAATGGCATGGAATGGCATGGAATGGCATGGAATGGCATGGAATGGCATGGAATGGCATGGAATGGCATGGAATGGCATGGAATGGCATGGAATGGCATGGAATGGCATGGAATGGCATGGAATGGCATGGAATGGCATGGAATGGCATGGAATGGCATGGCACCGCATGGCACGGCATGGCACGGCATGGCACGGCATAGCACGGCATGGCACGGCATGGCACCGCATTGAGTGGCATGGAATGGCATGGAATGGCATGGACTGGCATGGAATGGCATGGAATGGCATGGAATGGCATGGAATGGCATGGAATGGCATGGAATGGCATGGAATGGCATGGAATGGCATGGAATGGCATGGAATGGCATGGAATGGCATGGAATGGCATGGAATGGCATGGAATGGCATGGAATGGCATGGCACCGCATGGCACGGCATGGCACGGCATGGCACGGCATAGCACGGCATGGCACGGCATGGCACCGCATTGAGTGGCATGGAATGGCATGGAATGGCATGGACTGGCATGGAATGGCATGGAATGGCATGGAATGGCATGGACTGGCATGGAATGGCATGGAATGGCATGGCACCTGCATGGCACCGGCATGGCACCGGCATGGCACGGCATGGCACGGCATGGCACCGGCATGGCACGTCATGGCACCGGCATGGCACGGCATGGCACCGCATTGAGTGGCATGGAATGGCATGGAATGACATGGAATGGCATGGAATGGCATGGCACCGCATGGCACGGCATGGCACGGCATGGCACCGGCATGGCACGGCATGGCACCGGCATGGCACGGCATGGCACCGGCATGGCACGGCATGGCACCGGCATGGCACGGCATGGCACCGGCATGGCACCGGCATGGCACCGGCATGGCACGTCATGGCACCGGCATGGCACGGCATGGCACCGCATTGAGTGGCATGGAATGGCATGGAATGGCATGGAATGGCATGGACTGGCATGGACTGGCATGGAATGGCATGGAATGGCATGGAATGGCATGGAATGGCATGGAATGACATGGAATGGCATGGAATGGCATGGAATGGCATGGAATGGCATGGAATGGCATGGAATGGCATGGAATGGCATGGAATGGCATGGCACCGCATGGCACGGCATGGCACGGCATGGCACGGCATGGCACGGCATGGCACCGGCATGGCACGGCATGGCACGGCATGGCACGGCATGGCACCGGCATGGCACGGCATGGCACCGGCATGGCACGGCATGGCACCGGCATGGCACGGCATGGCACCGGCATGGCACGGCATGGCACCGGCATGGCACGGCATGGCACCGGCATGGCACGGCATGGCACCGGCATGGCACGGCATGGCACCGGCATGGCACGGCATGGCACCGGCATGGCACGGCATGGCACGGCATGGCACCGGCATGGCACGGCATGGCACCGGCATGGCACGGCATGGCACCGGCATGGCACGGCATGGCACCGGCATGGCACGGCATGGAATGGCATGGCACGGCATGGAATGGCATGGAATGGCATGGAATGGCATGGAATGGCATGGAATGGCATGGAATGGCATGGAATGGCATGGAATGGCATGGAGTAGCATGGAATGGCATGGAATGGCATGGAATGGCATGGAATGGCATGGAATGGCATGGAATGGCATGGAATGGCATGGAATGGCATGGAATGGCATGGAATGGCATGGAATGGCATGGCACCGCATGGCACGGGATGGCACGGCATGGCACGGCATAGCACGGCATGGCACGGCATGGCACCGCATTGAGTGGCATGGAATGGCATGGAATGGCATGGACTGGCATGGAATGGCATGGAATGGCATGGAATGGCATGGAATGGCATGGAATGGCATGGAATGGCATGGAATGGCATGGAATGGCATGGAATGGCATGGAATGGCATGGCACCGCATGGCACGGCATGGCACGGCATGGCACGGCATAGCACGGCATGGCACGGCATGGCACCGCATTGAGTGGCATGGAATGGCATGGAATGGCATGGACTGGCATGGAATGGCATGGAATGGCATGGCACCTGCATGGCACCGGCATGGCACCGGCATGGCACGGCATGGCACGGCATGGCACCGGCATGGCACGTCATGGCACCGGCATGGCACGGCATGGCACCGCATTGAGTGGCATGGAATGGCATGGAATGACATGGAATGGCATGGCACCGCATGGCACGGCATGGCACGGCATGGCACCGGCATGGCACGGCATGGCACCGGCATGGCACGGCATGGCACCGGCATGGCACGGCATGGCACCGGCATGGCACGGCATGGCACCGGCATGGCACGGCATGGCACCGGCATGGCACGGCATGGCACCGGCATGGCACGGCATGGCACCGGCATGGCACGGCATGGCACCGGCATGGCACGGCATGGCACCGGCATGGCACGGCATGGCACCGGCATGGCACGGCATGGCACCGGCATGGCACGGCATGGCACCGGCATGGCACGGCATGGCACCGGCATGGCACGGCATGGCACCGGCATGGCACGGCATGGCACCGGCATGGCACGGCATGGCACCGGCATGGCACGGCATGGCACCGGCATGGCACGGCATGGCACCGGCATGGCACGGCATGGCACCGGCATGGCACGGCATGGCACCGGCATGGCACGGCATGGCACCGGCATGGCACGGCATGGCACCGGCATGGCACGGCATGGAATGGCATGGCACGGCATGGAATGGCATGGAATGGCATGGAATGGCATGGAATGGCATGGAATGGCATGGAATGGCATGGAATGGCATGGAATGGCATGGAATGGCATGGAATGGCATGGAATGGCATGGAATGGCATGGAATGGCATGGAATGGCATGGAATGGCATGGCACCGCATGGCACGGCATGGCACCGCATGGCACGGCATGGCACGGCATGGCACGGCATAGCACGGCATGGCACGGCATGGCACGGCATGGCACGGCATGGCACCGCATTGAGTGGCATGGAATGGCATGGAATGGCATGGACTGGCATGGAATGGCATGGAATGGCATGGCACCGGCATGGCACCGGCATGGCACCGGCATGGCACGGCATGGCACGGCATGGCACCGGCATGGCACGTCATGGCACCGGCATGGCACGGCATGGCACCGCATTGAGTGGCATGGAATGGCATGGAATGGCATGGAATGGCATGGACTGGCATGGACTGGCATGGAATGGCATGGAATGGCATGGAATGGCATGGAATGGCATGGAATGACATGGAATGGCATGGAATGACATGGAATGGCATGGAATGGCATGGCACCGCATGGCACGGCATGGCACGGCATGGCACGGCATGGCACGGCATGGCACGGCATGGCACGGCATGGCACCGGCATGGCACGGCATGGCACCGGCATGGCACGGCATGGCACCGGCATGGCACGGCATGGCACCGGCATGGCACGGCATGGCACCGGCATGGCACGGCATGGCACCGGCATGGCACGGCATGGCACCGGCATGGCACGGCATGGCACCGGCATGGCACGGCATGGCACCGGCATGGCACGGCATGGCACCGGCATGGCACGGCATGGCACCGGCATGGCACGGCATGGCACCGGCATGGCACGGCATGGCACCGGCATGGCACGGCATGGCACCGGCATGGCACGGCATGGCACCGGCATGGCACGGCATGGCACCGGCATGGCACGGCATGGCACCGGCATGGCACGGCATGGCACCGGCATGGCACCGGCATGGCACGGCATGGCACCGGCATGGCACGGCATGGCACCGGCATGGCACGGCATGGCACCGGCATGGCACGGCATGGCACCGGCATGGCACGGCATGGCACCGGCATGGCACGGCATGGCACCGGCATGGCACGGCATGGCACCGGCATGGCACGGCATGGCACCGGCATGGCACGGCATGGCACCGGCATGGCACGGCATGGCACCGGCATGGCACGGCATGGCACCGGCATGGCACGGCATGGCACCGGCATGGCACGGCATGGCACCGGCATGGCACGGCATGGCACCGGCATGGCACGGCATGGCACCGGCATGGCACGGCATGGCACCGGCATGGCACGGCATGGCACCGGCATGGCACGGCATGGCACCGGCATGGCACGGCATGGCACCGGCATGGCACGGCATGGCACCGGCATGGCACGGCATGGCACCGGCATGGCACGGCATGGCACCGGCATGGCACGGCATGGCACCGGCATGGCACGGCATGGCACCGGCATGGCACGGCATGGCACCGGCATGGCACGGCATGGCACCGGCATGGCACGGCATGGAATGGCATGGCACGGCATGGAATGGCATGGAATGGCATGGAATGGCATGGACTGGCATGGAATGGCATGGAATGGCATGGCACCGGCATGGCACCGGCATGGCACCGGCATGGCACCGGCATGGCACCGGCATGGCACGGCATGGCACCGGCATGGCACGTCATGGCACCGGCATGGCACGGCATGGCACCGCATTGAGTGGCATGGAATGGCATGGAATGGCATGGAATGGCATGGAATGGCATGGACTGGCATGGAATGGCATGGAATGGCATGGAATGGCATGGAATGGCATGGAATGGCATGGAATGACATGGAATGGGATGGAATGGCATGGCACCGCATGGCACGGCATGGCACCGGCATGGCACGGCATGGCACGGCATGGCACCGGCATGGCACGGCATGGCACCGGCATGGCACGGCATGGCACCGGCATGGCACGGCATGGCACCGGCATGGCACGGCATGGCACCGGCATGGCACGGCATGGCACCGGCATGGCACGGCATGGCACCGGCATGGCACGGCATGGCACCGGCATGGCACGGCATGGCACCGGCATGGCACGGCATGGCACCGGCATGGCACGGCATGGCACCGGCATGGCACGGCATGGAATGGCATGGAATGGCATGGAATGGCATGGAATGGCATGGAATGGCATGGAATGGCATGGAATGGCATGGCACGGCATGGAATGGCATGGAATGGCATGGAATGGCATGGAATGGCATGGAATGGCATGGAATGGTATGGAATGGCATGGAATGGCATGGAATGGCATGGAATGGCATGGAATGGCATGGAATGGCATGGAATGGCATGGAATGGCATGGAATGGCATGGAATGGCATGGAATGGCATGGAATGGCATGGAATGGCATGGAATGGCATGGAATGGCATGGAATGACATGGAATGGCATGGAATGACATGGAATGGCATGGAATGGCATGGCACCGCATGGCACGGCATGGCACGGCATGGCACGGCATGGCACCGGCATGGCACGTCATGGCACCGGCATGGCACGGCATGGCACCGGCATGGCACGGCATGGCACCGGCATGGCACGGCATGGCACCGGCATGGCACGGCATGGCACCGGCATGGCACGGCATGGCACGGCATGGCACGGCATGGCACGGCATGGCACGGCATGGCACCGGCATGGCACGGCATGGCACCGGCATGGCACGGCATGGCACCGGCATGGCACGGCATGGCACCGGCATGGCACGGCATGGCACCGGCATGGCACGGCATGGCACCGGCATGGCACGGCATGGAATGGCATGGCACGGCATGGAATGGCATGGAATGGCATGGAATGGCATGGAATGGCATGGAATGGCATGGAATGGCATGGAATGGCATGGAATGGCATGGAATGGCATGGAATGGCATGGAATGGCATGGAATGGCATGGAATGGCATGGAATGGCATGGAATGGCATGGAATGGCATGGAATGGCATGGAATGGCATGGAATGGCATGGAACGGCATGGAATGGCATGGAATGGCATGGAATGGCATGGAATGGCATGGAATGGCATGGAATGGCATGGAATGGCATGGAATGGCATGGAATGGCATGGAATGGCATGGAATGGCATGGAATGGCATGGAATGGCATGGAATGGCATGGAATGGCATGGAATGGCATGGAATGGCATGGAATGGCATGGAATGGCATGGAATGGCATGGAATGGCATGGAATGGCATGGAATGGCATGGAATGGCATGGAATGGCATGGCACCGCATGGCACGGCATGGCACGGCATGGCACGGCATAGCACGGCATGGCACGGCATGGCACCGCATTGAGTGGCATGGAATGGCATGGAATGGCATGGACTGGCATGGAATGGCATGGAATGGCATGGAATGGCATGGAATGGCATGGAATGGCATGGAATGGCATGGAATGGCATGGAATGGCATGGAATGGCATGGAATGGCATGGAATGGCATGGAATGGCATGGAATGGCATGGAATGGCATGGCACCGCATGGCACGGCATGGCACGGCATGGCACGGCATAGCACGGCATGGCACGGCATGGCACCGCATTGAGTGGCATGGAATGGCATGGAATGGCATGGACTGGCATGGAATGGCATGGAATGGCATGGAATGGCATGGACTGGCATGGAATGGCATGGAATGGCATGGCACCTGCATGGCACCGGCATGGCACCGGCATGGCACGGCATGGCACGGCATGGCACCGGCATGGCACGTCATGGCACCGGCATGGCACGGCATGGCACCGCATTGAGTGGCATGGAATGGCATGGAATGACATGGAATGGCATGGAATGGCATGGCACCGCATGGCACGGCATGGCACGGCATGGCACCGGCATGGCACGGCATGGCACCGGCATGGCACGGCATGGCACCGGCATGGCACGGCATGGCACCGGCATGGCACGGCATGGCACCGGCATGGCACCGGCATGGCACCGGCATGGCACGTCATGGCACCGGCATGGCACGGCATGGCACCGCATTGAGTGGCATGGAATGGCATGGAATGGCATGGAATGGCATGGACTGGCATGGACTGGCATGGAATGGCATGGAATGGCATGGAATGGCATGGAATGGCATGGAATGACATGGAATGGCATGGAATGGCATGGAATGGCATGGAATGGCATGGAATGGCATGGAATGGCATGGAATGGCATGGAATGGCATGGCACCGCATGGCACGGCATGGCACGGCATGGCACGGCATGGCACGGCATGGCACCGGCATGGCACGGCATGGCACGGCATGGCACGGCATGGCACCGGCATGGCACGGCATGGCACCGGCATGGCACGGCATGGCACCGGCATGGCACGGCATGGCACCGGCATGGCACGGCATGGCACCGGCATGGCACGGCATGGCACCGGCATGGCACGGCATGGCACCGGCATGGCACGGCATGGCACCGGCATGGCACGGCATGGCACCGGCATGGCACGGCATGGCACGGCATGGCACCGGCATGGCACGGCATGGCACCGGCATGGCACGGCATGGCACCGGCATGGCACGGCATGGCACCGGCATGGCACGGCATGGAATGGCATGGCACGGCATGGAATGGCATGGAATGGCATGGAATGGCATGGAATGGCATGGAATGGCATGGAATGGCATGGAATGGCATGGAATGGCATGGAGTAGCATGGAATGGCATGGAATGGCATGGAATGGCATGGAATGGCATGGAATGGCATGGAATGGCATGGAATGGCATGGAATGGCATGGAATGGCATGGAATGGCATGGAATGGCATGGCACCGCATGGCACGGGATGGCACGGCATGGCACGGCATAGCACGGCATGGCACGGCATGGCACCGCATTGAGTGGCATGGAATGGCATGGAATGGCATGGACTGGCATGGAATGGCATGGAATGGCATGGAATGGCATGGAATGGCATGGAATGGCATGGAATGGCATGGAATGGCATGGAATGGCATGGAATGGCATGGAATGGCATGGCACCGCATGGCACGGCATGGCACGGCATGGCACGGCATAGCACGGCATGGCACGGCATGGCACCGCATTGAGTGGCATGGAATGGCATGGAATGGCATGGACTGGCATGGAATGGCATGGAATGGCATGGCACCTGCATGGCACCGGCATGGCACCGGCATGGCACGGCATGGCACGGCATGGCACCGGCATGGCACGTCATGGCACCGGCATGGCACGGCATGGCACCGCATTGAGTGGCATGGAATGGCATGGAATGACATGGAATGGCATGGCACCGCATGGCACGGCATGGCACGGCATGGCACCGGCATGGCACGGCATGGCACCGGCATGGCACGGCATGGCACCGGCATGGCACGGCATGGCACCGGCATGGCACGGCATGGCACCGGCATGGCACGGCATGGCACCGGCATGGCACGGCATGGCACCGGCATGGCACGGCATGGCACCGGCATGGCACGGCATGGCACCGGCATGGCACGGCATGGCACCGGCATGGCACGGCATGGCACCGGCATGGCACGGCATGGCACCGGCATGGCACGGCATGGCACCGGCATGGCACGGCATGGCACCGGCATGGCACGGCATGGCACCGGCATGGCACGGCATGGCACCGGCATGGCACGGCATGGCACCGGCATGGCACGGCATGGCACCGGCATGGCACGGCATGGCACCGGCATGGCACGGCATGGCACCGGCATGGCACGGCATGGCACCGGCATGGCACGGCATGGCACCGGCATGGCACGGCATGGCACCGGCATGGCACGGCATGGAATGGCATGGCACGGCATGGAATGGCATGGAATGGCATGGAATGGCATGGAATGGCATGGAATGGCATGGAATGGCATGGAATGGCATGGAATGGCATGGAATGGCATGGAATGGCATGGAATGGCATGGAATGGCATGGAATGGCATGGAATGGCATGGAATGGCATGGCACCGCATGGCACGGCATGGCACCGCATGGCACGGCATGGCACGGCATGGCACGGCATAGCACGGCATGGCACGGCATGGCACGGCATGGCACGGCATGGCACCGCATTGAGTGGCATGGAATGGCATGGAATGGCATGGACTGGCATGGAATGGCATGGAATGGCATGGCACCGGCATGGCACCGGCATGGCACCGGCATGGCACGGCATGGCACGGCATGGCACCGGCATGGCACGTCATGGCACCGGCATGGCACGGCATGGCACCGCATTGAGTGGCATGGAATGGCATGGAATGGCATGGAATGGCATGGACTGGCATGGACTGGCATGGAATGGCATGGAATGGCATGGAATGGCATGGAATGGCATGGAATGACATGGAATGGCATGGAATGACATGGAATGGCATGGAATGGCATGGCACCGCATGGCACGGCATGGCACGGCATGGCACGGCATGGCACGGCATGGCACGGCATGGCACCGGCATGGCACGGCATGGCACCGGCATGGCACGGCATGGCACCGGCATGGCACGGCATGGCACCGGCATGGCACGGCATGGCACCGGCATGGCACGGCATGGCACCGGCATGGCACGGCATGGCACCGGCATGGCACGGCATGGCACCGGCATGGCACGGCATGGCACCGGCATGGCACGGCATGGCACCGGCATGGCACGGCATGGCACCGGCATGGCACGGCATGGCACCGGCATGGCACGGCATGGCACCGGCATGGCACGGCATGGCACCGGCATGGCACGGCATGGCACCGGCATGGCACGGCATGGCACCGGCATGGCACGGCATGGCACCGGCATGGCACGGCATGGCACCGGCATGGCACCGGCATGGCACGGCATGGCACCGGCATGGCACGGCATGGCACCGGCATGGCACGGCATGGCACCGGCATGGCACGGCATGGCACCGGCATGGCACGGCATGGCACCGGCATGGCACGGCATGGCACCGGCATGGCACGGCATGGCACCGGCATGGCACGGCATGGCACCGGCATGGCACGGCATGGCACCGGCATGGCACGGCATGGCACCGGCATGGCACGGCATGGCACCGGCATGGCACGGCATGGCACCGGCATGGCACGGCATGGCACCGGCATGGCACGGCATGGCACCGGCATGGCACGGCATGGCACCGGCATGGCACGGCATGGCACCGGCATGGCACCGGCATGGCACGGCATGGCACGGCATGGCACGGCATGGCACCGGCATGGCACGGCATGGCACCGGCATGGCACGGCATGGCACCGGCATGGCACGGCATGGCACCGGCATGGCACGGCATGGCACCGGCATGGCACGGCATGGCACCGGCATGGCACGGCATGGCACCGGCATGGCACGGCATGGCACCGGCATGGCACGGCATGGCACCGGCATGGCACGGCATGGCACCGGCATGGCACGGCATGGCACCGGCATGGCACGGCATGGCACCGGCATGGCACGGCATGGCACCGGCATGGCACGGCATGGCACCGGCATGGCACGGCATGGCACCGGCATGGCACGGCATGGCACCGGCATGGCACGGCATGGCACCGGCATGGCACGGCATGGCACCGGCATGGCACGGCATGGCACCGGCATGGCACGGCATGGCACCGGCATGGCACGGCATGGCACCGGCATGGCACGGCATGGCACCGGCATGGCACGGCATGGCACCGGCATGGCACGGCATGGCACCGGCATGGCACGGCATGGCACCGGCATGGCACGGCATGGCACCGGCATGGCACGGCATGGAATGGCATGGCACGGCATGGAATGGCATGGAATGGCATGGAATGGCATGGAATGGCATGGAATGGCATGGAATGGCATGGAATGGCATGGAATGGCATGGAATGGCATGGAATGGCATGGAATGGCATGGAATGGCATGGAATGGCATGGAATGGCATGGCACCGCATGGCACGGCATGGCACCGCATGGCACGGCATGGCACGGCATGGCACGGCATAGCACGGCATGGCACGGCATGGCACGGCATGGCACGGCATGGCACCGCATTGAGTGGCATGGAATGGCATGGAATGGCATGGACTGGCATGGAATGGCATGGAATGGCATGGCACCGGCATGGCACCGGCATGGCACCGGCATGGCACGGCATGGCACGGCATGGCACCGGCATGGCACGTCATGGCACCGGCATGGCACGGCATGGCACCGCATTGAGTGGCATGGAATGGCATGGAATGGCATGGAATGGCATGGACTGGCATGGACTGGCATGGAATGGCATGGAATGGCATGGAATGGCATGGAATGGCATGGAATGACATGGAATGGCATGGAATGACATGGAATGGCATGGAATGGCATGGCACCGCATGGCACGGCATGGCACGGCATGGCACGGCATGGCACGGCATGGCACGGCATGGCACCGGCATGGCACGGCATGGCACCGGCATGGCACGGCATGGCACCGGCATGGCACGGCATGGCACCGGCATGGCACGGCATGGCACCGGCATGGCACGGCATGGCACCGGCATGGCACGGCATGGCACCGGCATGGCACGGCATGGCACCGGCATGGCACGGCATGGCACCGGCATGGCACGGCATGGCACCGGCATGGCACGGCATGGCACCGGCATGGCACGGCATGGCACCGGCATGGCACGGCATGGCACCGGCATGGCACGGCATGGCACCGGCATGGCACGGCATGGCACCGGCATGGCACGGCATGGCACCGGCATGGCACGGCATGGCACCGGCATGGCACGGCATGGCACCGGCATGGCACGGCATGGCACCGGCATGGCACCGGCATGGCACGGCATGGCACCGGCATGGCACGGCATGGCACCGGCATGGCACGGCATGGCACCGGCATGGCACGGCATGGCACCGGCATGGCACGGCATGGCACCGGCATGGCACGGCATGGCACCGGCATGGCACGGCATGGCACCGGCATGGCACGGCATGGCACCGGCATGGCACGGCATGGCACCGGCATGGCACGGCATGGCACCGGCATGGCACGGCATGGCACCGGCATGGCACGGCATGGCACCGGCATGGCACGGCATGGCACCGGCATGGCACGGCATGGCACCGGCATGGCACGGCATGGCACCGGCATGGCACGGCATGGCACCGGCATGGCACGGCATGGCACCGGCATGGCACGGCATGGCACCGGCATGGCACGGCATGGCACCGGCATGGCAGGGCATGGCACCGGCATGGCACGGCATGGCAGGGCATGGCACCGGCATGGCACGGCATGGCACCGGCATGGCACGGCATGGCACCGGCATGGCACGGCATGGCACCGGCATGGCACGGCATGGCACCGGCATGGCACGGCATGGCACCGGCATGGCACGGCATGGCACCGGCATGGCACGGCATGGCACCGGCATGGCACGGCATGGCACCGGCATGGCACGGCATGGCACCGGCATGGCACGGCATGGCACCGGCATGGCACGGCATGGCACCGGCATGGCACGGCATGGAATGGCATGGCACGGCATGGAATGGCATGGAATGGCATGGAATGGCATGGACTGGCATGGAATGGCATGGAATGGCATGGCACCGGCATGGCACCGGCATGGCACCGGCATGGCACCGGCATGGCACCGGCATGGCACGGCATGGCACCGGCATGGCACGTCATGGCACCGGCATGGCACGGCATGGCACCGCATTGAGTGGCATGGAATGGCATGGAATGGCATGGAATGGCATGGAATGGCATGGACTGGCATGGAATGGCATGGAATGGCATGGAATGGCATGGAATGGCATGGAATGACATGGAATGGGATGGAATGGCATGGCACCGCATGGCACGGCATGGCACCGGCATGGCACGGCATGGCACGGCATGGCACCGGCATGGCACGGCATGGCACCGGCATGGCACGGCATGGCACCGGCATGGCACGGCATGGCACCGGCATGGCACGGCATGGCACCGGCATGGCACGGCATGGCACCGGCATGGCACGGCATGGCACCGGCATGGCACGGCATGGCACCGGCATGGCACGGCATGGCACCGGCATGGCACGGCATGGCACCGGCATGGCACGGCATGGAATGGCATGGAATGGCATGGAATGGCATGGAATGGCATGGAATGGCATGGAATGGCATGGAATGGCATGGCACGGCATGGAATGGCATGGAATGGCATGGAATGGCATGGAATGGCATGGAATGGCATGGCACCGCATGGCACGGCATGGCACGGCATGGCACGGCATGGCACCGGCATGGCACGTCATGGCACCGGCATGGCACGGCATGGCACCGGCATGGCACGGCATGGCACCGGCATGGCACGGCATGGCACCGGCATGGCACGGCATGGCACCGGCATGGCACGGCATGGCACGGCATGGCACGGCATGGCACGGCATGGCACGGCATGGCACCGGCATGGCACGGCATGGCACCGGCATGGCACGGCATGGCACCGGCATGGCACGGCATGGCACCGGCATGGCACGGCATGGCACCGGCATGGCACGGCATGGCACCGGCATGGCACGGCATGGAATGGCATGGCACGGCATGGAATGGCATGGAATGGCATGGAATGGCATGGAATGGCATGGAATGGCATGGAATGGCATGGAATGGCATGGAATGGCATGGAATGGCATGGAATGGCATGGAATGGCATGGAATGGCATGGAATGGCATGGAATGGCATGGAATGGCATGGAATGGCATGGAATGGCATGGAATGGCATGGAATGGCATGGAACGGCATGGAATGGCATGGAATGGCATGGAATGGCATGGAATGGCATGGAATGGCATGGAATGGCATGGAATGGCATGGAATGGCATGGAATGGCATGGAATGGCATGGAATGGCATGGAATGGCATGGAATGGCATGGAATGGCATGGAATGGCATGGAATGGCATGGAATGGCATGGAATGGCATGGAATGGCATGGAATGGCATGGAATGGCATGGAATGGCATGGAATGGCATGGAATGGCATGGAATGGCATGGAATGGCATGGAATGGCATGGAATGGCATGGCACCGCATGGCACGGCATGGCACGGCATGGCACGGCATAGCACGGCATGGCACGGCATGGCACCGCATTGAGTGGCATGGAATGGCATGGAATGGCATGGACTGGCATGGAATGGCATGGAATGGCATGGAATGGCATGGAATGGCATGGAATGGCATGGAATGGCATGGAATGGCATGGAATGGCATGGAATGGCATGGAATGGCATGGAATGGCATGGAATGGCATGGAATGGCATGGCACCGCATGGCACGGCATGGCACGGCATGGCACGGCATAGCACGGCATGGCACGGCATGGCACCGCATTGAGTGGCATGGAATGGCATGGAATGGCATGGACTGGCATGGAATGGCATGGAATGGCATGGAATGGCATGGACTGGCATGGAATGGCATGGAATGGCATGGCACCTGCATGGCACCGGCATGGCACCGGCATGGCACGGCATGGCACGGCATGGCACCGGCATGGCACGTCATGGCACCGGCATGGCACGGCATGGCACCGCATTGAGTGGCATGGAATGGCATGGAATGACATGGAATGGCATGGAATGGCATGGCACCGCATGGCACGGCATGGCACGGCATGGCACCGGCATGGCACGGCATGGCACCGGCATGGCACGGCATGGCACCGGCATGGCACGGCATGGCACCGGCATGGCACGGCATGGCACCGGCATGGCACCGGCATGGCACCGGC
The DNA here is from genome assembly GCA_963971235.1 of Cryptus armator. Lineage (NCBI taxonomy): Eukaryota > Metazoa > Arthropoda > Insecta > Hymenoptera > Ichneumonidae > Cryptus > Cryptus armator. The sequence goes on along the minus strand of CAXARG010000259.1, from coordinate 98,587 downwards.
ATGGCACGTCATGGCACCGGCATGGCACGGCATGGCACCGCATTGAGTGGCATGGAATGGCATGGAATGGCATGGAATGGCATGGACTGGCATGGACTGGCATGGAATGGCATGGAATGGCATGGAATGGCATGGAATGGCATGGAATGACATGGAATGGCATGGAATGGCATGGAATGGCATGGAATGGCATGGAATGGCATGGAATGGCATGGAATGGCATGGAATGGCATGGCACCGCATGGCACGGCATGGCACGGCATGGCACGGCATGGCACGGCATGGCACCGGCATGGCACGGCATGGCACGGCATGGCACGGCATGGCACCGGCATGGCACGGCATGGCACCGGCATGGCACGGCATGGCACCGGCATGGCACGGCATGGCACCGGCATGGCACGGCATGGCACCGGCATGGCACGGCATGGCACCGGCATGGCACGGCATGGCACCGGCATGGCACGGCATGGCACCGGCATGGCACGGCATGGCACCGGCATGGCACGGCATGGCACGGCATGGCACCGGCATGGCACGGCATGGCACCGGCATGGCACGGCATGGCACCGGCATGGCACGGCATGGCACCGGCATGGCACGGCATGGAATGGCATGGCACGGCATGGAATGGCATGGAATGGCATGGAATGGCATGGAATGGCATGGAATGGCATGGAATGGCATGGAATGGCATGGAATGGCATGGAGTAGCATGGAATGGCATGGAATGGCATGGAATGGCATGGAATGGCATGGAATGGCATGGAATGGCATGGAATGGCATGGAATGGCATGGAATGGCATGGAATGGCATGGAATGGCATGGCACCGCATGGCACGGGATGGCACGGCATGGCACGGCATAGCACGGCATGGCACGGCATGGCACCGCATTGAGTGGCATGGAATGGCATGGAATGGCATGGACTGGCATGGAATGGCATGGAATGGCATGGAATGGCATGGAATGGCATGGAATGGCATGGAATGGCATGGAATGGCATGGAATGGCATGGAATGGCATGGAATGGCATGGCACCGCATGGCACGGCATGGCACGGCATGGCACGGCATAGCACGGCATGGCACGGCATGGCACCGCATTGAGTGGCATGGAATGGCATGGAATGGCATGGACTGGCATGGAATGGCATGGAATGGCATGGCACCTGCATGGCACCGGCATGGCACCGGCATGGCACGGCATGGCACGGCATGGCACCGGCATGGCACGTCATGGCACCGGCATGGCACGGCATGGCACCGCATTGAGTGGCATGGAATGGCATGGAATGACATGGAATGGCATGGCACCGCATGGCACGGCATGGCACGGCATGGCACCGGCATGGCACGGCATGGCACCGGCATGGCACGGCATGGCACCGGCATGGCACGGCATGGCACCGGCATGGCACGGCATGGCACCGGCATGGCACGGCATGGCACCGGCATGGCACGGCATGGCACCGGCATGGCACGGCATGGCACCGGCATGGCACGGCATGGCACCGGCATGGCACGGCATGGCACCGGCATGGCACGGCATGGCACCGGCATGGCACGGCATGGCACCGGCATGGCACGGCATGGCACCGGCATGGCACGGCATGGCACCGGCATGGCACGGCATGGCACCGGCATGGCACGGCATGGCACCGGCATGGCACGGCATGGCACCGGCATGGCACGGCATGGCACCGGCATGGCACGGCATGGCACCGGCATGGCACGGCATGGCACCGGCATGGCACGGCATGGAATGGCATGGCACGGCATGGAATGGCATGGAATGGCATGGAATGGCATGGAATGGCATGGAATGGCATGGAATGGCATGGAATGGCATGGAATGGCATGGAATGGCATGGAATGGCATGGAATGGCATGGAATGGCATGGAATGGCATGGCACCGCATGGCACGGCATGGCACCGCATGGCACGGCATGGCACGGCATGGCACGGCATAGCACGGCATGGCACGGCATGGCACGGCATGGCACGGCATGGCACCGCATTGAGTGGCATGGAATGGCATGGAATGGCATGGACTGGCATGGAATGGCATGGAATGGCATGGCACCGGCATGGCACCGGCATGGCACCGGCATGGCACGGCATGGCACGGCATGGCACCGGCATGGCACGTCATGGCACCGGCATGGCACGGCATGGCACCGCATTGAGTGGCATGGAATGGCATGGAATGGCATGGAATGGCATGGACTGGCATGGACTGGCATGGAATGGCATGGAATGGCATGGAATGGCATGGAATGGCATGGAATGACATGGAATGGCATGGAATGACATGGAATGGCATGGAATGGCATGGCACCGCATGGCACGGCATGGCACGGCATGGCACGGCATGGCACGGCATGGCACGGCATGGCACCGGCATGGCACGGCATGGCACGGCATGGCACCGGCATGGCACGGCATGGCACCGGCATGGCACGGCATGGCACCGGCATGGCACGGCATGGCACCGGCATGGCACGGCATGGCACCGGCATGGCACGGCATGGCACCGGCATGGCACGGCATGGCACCGGCATGGCACGGCATGGCACCGGCATGGCACGGCATGGCACCGGCATGGCACGGCATGGCACCGGCATGGCACGGCATGGCACCGGCATGGCACGGCATGGCACCGGCATGGCACGGCATGGCACCGGCATGGCACGGCATGGCACCGGCATGGCACGGCATGGCACCGGCATGGCACGGCATGGCACCGGCATGGCACGGCATGGCACCGGCATGGCACGGCATGGCACCGGCATGGCACCGGCATGGCACGGCATGGCACCGGCATGGCACGGCATGGCACCGGCATGGCACGGCATGGCACCGGCATGGCACGGCATGGCACCGGCATGGCACGGCATGGCACCGGCATGGCACGGCATGGCACCGGCATGGCACGGCATGGCACCGGCATGGCACGGCATGGCACCGGCATGGCACGGCATGGCACCGGCATGGCACGGCATGGCACCGGCATGGCACGGCATGGCACCGGCATGGCACGGCATGGCACCGGCATGGCACGGCATGGCACCGGCATGGCACGGCATGGCACCGGCATGGCACGGCATGGCACCGGCATGGCACGGCATGGCACCGGCATGGCACGGCATGGCACCGGCATGGCACGGCATGGCACCGGCATGGCACGGCATGGCACCGGCATGGCACCGGCATGGCACGGCATGGCACCGGCATGGCACGGCATGGCACCGGCATGGCACGGCATGGCACCGGCATGGCACGGCATGGCACCGGCATGGCACGGCATGGCACCGGCATGGCACGGCATGGCACCGGCATGGCACGGCATGGCACCGGCATGGCACGGCATGGCACCGGCATGGCACGGCATGGCACCGGCATGGCACGGCATGGCACCGGCATGGCACGGCATGGCACCGGCATGGCACGGCATGGCACCGGCATGGCACGGCATGGCACCGGCATGGCACCGGCATGGCACGGCATGGCACCGGCATGGCACGGCATGGCACCGGCATGGCACGGCATGGCACCGGCATGGCACGGCATGGCACCGGCATGGCACGGCATGGCACCGGCATGGCACGGCATGGCACCGGCATGGCACGGCATGGCACCGGCATGGCACGGCATGGCACCGGCATGGCACGGCATGGCACCGGCATGGCACGGCATGGCACCGGCATGGCACGGCATGGCACCGGCATGGCACGGCATGGCACCGGCATGGCACCGGCATGGCACGGCATGGCACCGGCATGGCACGGCATGGAATGGCATGGCACGGCATGGAATGGCATGGCACGGCATGGAATGGCATGGAATGGCATGGAATGGCATGGAATGGCATGGAATGGCATGGAATGGCATGGAATGGCATGGAATGGCATGGAATGGCATGGAATGGCATGGAATGGCATGGAATGGCATGGAATGGCATGGAATGGCATGGAATGGCATGGAATGGCATGGAATGGCATGGAATGGCATGGAATGGCATGGCACGGCATGGCACGGCATGGCACGGCATAGCACGGCATGGCACGGCATGGCACCGCATTGAGTGGCATGGAATGGCATGGAATGGCATGGACTGGCATGGAATGGCATGGAATGGCATGGCACCTGCATGGCACCGGCATGGCACCGGCATGGCACGGCATGGCACGGCATGGCACCGGCATGGCACGTCATGGCACCGGCATGGCACGGCATGGCACCGCATTGAGTGGCATGGAATGGCATGGAATGACATGGAATGGCATGGAATGGCATGGCACCGCATGGCACGGCATGGCACGGCATGGCACCGGCATGGCACGGCATGGCACGGCATGGCACGTCATGGCACGTCATGGCACGGCATGGCACGGCATTGAAAGGCATGGAATGGCATGGCATGGCACGGCATGGCACGTCATGGCACGGCATGGCACGGCATTGAAAGGCATGGAATGGCATGGAATGGCATGGAATGGCATGGAATGGCATGGAATGGCATGGCACCGCATGGCACGGCATGGCACGGCATGGCACCGGCATGGCACGGCATGGCACGGCATAGCACGGCATGGCACGGCATGGCACCGCATTGAGTGGCATGGAATGGCATGGAATGGCATGGACTGGCATGGAATGGCATGGAATGGCATGGAATGGCATGGACTGGCATGGAATGGCATGGAATGGCATGGCACCGGCATGGCACCGGCATGGCACCGGCATGGCACCGGCATGGCACGGCATGGCACGGCATGGCACGTCATGGCACCGGCATGGCACGGCATGGCACCGCATTGAGTGGCATGGAATGGCATGGAATGGCATGGAATGGCATGGACTGGCATGGACTGGCATGGAATGGCATGGAATGGCATGGAATGACATGGAATGGCATGGAATGACATGGAATGGCATGGAATGGCATGGCACCGCATGGCACGGCATGGCACGGCATGGCACCGGCATGGCACGGCATGGCACCGGCATGGCACGGCATGGCACCGGCATGGCACGGCATGGCACCGGCATGGCACGGCATGGCACCGGCATGGCACGGCATGGCACCGGCATGGCACGGCATGGCACCGGCATGGCACGGCATGGAATGGCATGGAATGGCATGGAATGGCATGGAATGGCATGGAATGGCATGGAATGGCATGGAATGGCATGGAATGGCATGGAATGGCATGGAATGGCATGGCACGGCATGGCACGGCATGGCACGGCATTGAAAGGCATGGAATGGCATGGAATGGCATGGAATGGCATGAAATGGCATGGAATGGCATGGAATGGCATGGAATGGCATGGAATGGCATGGAATGGCATGGAATGGCATGGAATGGCATGGAATGGCATGGAATGGCATGGAATGGCATGGAATGGCATGGAATGGCATGGAATGGCATGGAATGGCATGGAATGGCATGGAATGGCATGGAATGGCATGGAATGGCATGGAATGGCATGGAATGGCATGGAATGGCATGGAATGGCATGGAATGGCATGGAATGGCATGGAATGGCATGGAATGGCATGGAATGGCATGGAATGGCATGGAATGGCATGGAATGGCATGGAATGGCATGGAATGGCATGGAATGGCATGGAATGGCATGGAATGGCATGGCACCGCATGGCACGGCATGGCACGGCATGGCACCGGCATGGCACGGCATGGCACGGCATGGCACGGCCTGGCACGGCATGGCACCGGCATGGCACGGCATGGCACCGGCATGGCACGGCATGGCACGGCATGGCACCGGCATGGCACGGCATGGCACCGGCATGGCACGGCATGGCACCGGCATGGCACGGCATGGCACCGGCATGGCACGGCATGGCACCGGCATGGCACGGCATGGCACCGGCATGGCACGGCATGGCACGGCATGGCACCGGCATGGCACGGCATGGCACCGGCATGGCACGGCATGGCACCGGCATGGCACGGCATGGCACCGGCATGGCACGGCATGGCACCGGCATGGCACGGCATGGCACCGGCATGGCACGGCATGGCACCGGCATGGCACGGCATGGCACCGGCATGGCACGGCATGGAATGGCATGGCACGGCATGGAATGGCATGGAATGGCATGGAATGGCATGGAATGGCATGGAATGGCATGGCACCGCATGGCACGGCATGGCACGGCATGGCACGGCATAGCACGGCATGGCACGGCATGGCACCGCATTGAGTGGCATGGAATGGCATGGAATGGCATGGACTGGCATGGAATGGCATGGAATGGCATGGAATGGCATGGAATGGCATGGAATGGCATGGAATGGCATGGAATGGCATGGAATGGCATGGAATGGCATGGAATGGCATGGAATGGCATGGAATGGCATGGAATGGCATGGAATGGCATGGAATGGCATGGAATGGCATGGAATGGCATGGCACCGCATGGCACGGCATGGCACGGCATGGCACGGCATAGCACGGCATGGCACGGCATGGCACCGCATTGAGTGGCATGGAATGGCATGGAATGGCATGGACTGGCATGGAATGGCATGGAATGGCATGGCACCTGCATGGCACCGGCATGGCACCGGCATGGCACGGCATGGCACGGCATGGCACCGGCATGGCACGTCATGGCACCGGCATGGCACGTCATGGCACCGGCATGGCACGGCATGGCACCGCATTGAGTGGCATGGAATGGCATGGAATGACATGGAATGGCATGGAATGGCATGGCACCGCATGGCACGGCATGGCACGGCATGGCACCGGCATGGCACGGCATGGCACCGGCATGGCACGGCATGGCACCGGCATGGCACGGCATGGCACCGGCATGGCACGGCATGGCACCGGCATGGCACGGCATGGCACCGGCATGGCACGGCATGGCACCGGCATGGCACGGCATGGCACCGGCATGGCACGGCATGGCACCGGCATGGCACGGCATGGCACCGGCATGGCACGGCATGGCACCGGCATGGCACGGCATGGCACCGGCATGGCACGGCATGGCACCGGCATGGCACGGCATGGCACCGGCATGGCACGGCATGGCACCGGCATGGCACGGCATGGAATGGCATGGCACGGCATGGAATGGCATGGAATGGCATGGAATGGCATGGAATGGCATGGAATGGCATGGAATGGCATGGAATGGCATGGAATGGCATGGAATGGCATGGAATGGCATGGAATGGCATGGAATGGCATGGAATGGCATGGAATGGCATGGAATGGCATGGAATGGCATGGCACCGCATGGCACGGCATGGCACGGCATGGCACGGCATAGCACGGCATGGCACGGCATGGCACCGCATTGAGTGGCATGGAATGGCATGGAATGGCATGGACTGGCATGGAATGGCATGGAATGGCATGGCACCGGCATGGCACCGGCATGGCACCGGCATGGCACGGCATGGCACGGCATGGCACCGGCATGGCACGTCATGGCACCGGCATGGCACGGCATGGCACCGCATTGAGTGGCATGGAATGGCATGGAATGGCATGGAATGGCATGGACTGGCATGGACTGGCATGGAATGGCATGGAATGGCATGGAATGGCATGGAATGGCATGGAATGACATGGAATGGCATGGAATGACATGGAATGGCATGGAATGGCATGGCACCGCATGGCACGGCATGGCACGGCATGGCACGGCATGGCACGGCATGGCACGGCATGGCACCGGCATGGCACGGCATGGCACCGGCATGGCACGGCATGGCACCGGCATGGCACGGCATGGCACCGGCATGGCACGGCATGGCACCGGCATGGCACGGCATGGCACCGGCATGGCACGGCATGGCACCGGCATGGCACGGCATGGCACCGGCATGGCACGGCATGGCACCGGCATGGCACGGCATGGCACCGGCATGGCACGGCATGGCACCGGCATGGCACGGCATGGCACCGGCATGGCACGGCATGGCACCGGCATGGCACGGCATGGCACCGGCATGGCACGGCATGGCACCGGCATGGCACGGCATGGCACCGGCATGGCACGGCATGGCACGGCATGGCACGGCATGGCACGGCATGGCACGGCATGGCACGGCATGGCACGGCATGGCACGGCATGGCACGGCATGGCACGGCATGGCACGGCATGGCACGGCATGGCACGGCATGGCACGGCATGGCACGGCATGGCACGGCATTGAAAGGCATGGAATGGCATGGAAAGGCATGGAATGGCATGGAATGGCATGGAATGGCATGGAATGGCATGGAATGGCATGGAATGGCATGGAATGGCATGGAATGGCATGGAATGGCATGGAATGGCATGGAATGGCATGGAATGGCATGGCACCGGCATGGCACGGCATGGCACCGGCATGGCACGGCATGGCACCGGCATGGCACGGCATGGCACCGGCATGGCACGGCATGGCACGGCATGGCACGGCATGGCACGGCATGGCACCGGCATGGCACGGCATGGCACCGGCATGGCACGGCATGGCACCGGCATGGCACGGCATGGCACCGGCATGGCACGGCATGGCACCGGCATGGCACGGCATGGCACCGGCATGGCACGGCATGGCACCGGCATGGCACCGGCATGGCACCGGCATGGCACCGGCATGGCACGGCATGGCACCGGCATGGCACGGCATGGCACCGGCATGGCACGGCATGGCACCGGCATGGCACGGCATGGCACCGGCATGGCACGGCATGGCACCGGCATGGCACGGCATGGCACCGGCATGGCACGGCATGGCACCGGCATGGCACGGCATGGCACCGGCATGGCACGGCATGGCACCGGCATGGCACGGCATGGCACCGGCATGGCACGGCATGGCACCGGCATGGCACGGCATGGCACCGGCATGGCACGGCATGGCACCGGCATGGCACGGCATGGCACCGGCATGGCACGGCATGGCACCGGCATGGCACGGCATGGCACCGGCATGGCACGGCATGGCACCGGCATGGCACGGCATGGCACCGGCATGGCACCGGCATGGCACGGCATGGAATGGCATGGCACGGCATGGAATGGCATGGCACGGCATGGAATGGCATGGAATGGCATGGAATGGCATGGAATGGCATGGAATGGCATGGAATGGCATGGAATGGCATGGAATGGCATGGAATGGCATGGAATGGCATGGAATGGCATGGAATGGCATGGAATGGCATGGAATGGCATGGAATGGCATGGAATGGCATGGAATGGCATGGAATGGCATGGAATGGCATGGAATGGCATGGAATGGCATGGAATGGCATTGCACGGCATGGCACGGCATGGCACGGCATGGCACCGCATTGAGTGGCATGGAATGGCATGGAATGGCATGGACTGGCATGGAATGGCATGGAATGGCATGGAATGGCATGGACTGGCATGGAATGGCATGGCACGGCATGGCACCGGCATGGCACGGCATGGCACCGGCATGGCACGGCATGGCACCGGCATGGCACGGCATGGCACCGGCATGGCACGGCATGGCACCGGCATGGCACGGCATGGCACCGGCATGGCACGGCATGGCACGGCATGGCACCGGCATGGCACGGCATGGCACCGGCATGGCACGGCATGGCACCGGCATGGCACGGCATGGCACCGGCATGGCACGGCATGGCACCGGCATGGCACGGCATGGCACCGGCATGGCACGGCATGGCACCGGCATGGCACGGCATGGCACCGGCATGGCACGGCATGGAATGGCATGGCACGGCATGGAATGGCATGGAATGGCATGGAATGGCATGGAATGGCATGGAATGGCATGGCACCGCATGGCACGGCATGGCACGGCATGGCACGGCATAGCACGGCATGGCACGGCATGGCACCGCATTGAGTGGCATGGAATGGCATGGAATGGCATGGACTGGCATGGAATGGCATGGAATGGCATGGAATGGCATGGAATGGCATGGAATGGCATGGAATGGCATGGAATGGCATGGAATGGCATGGAATGGCATGGAATGGCATGGAATGGCATGGAATGGCATGGAATGGCATGGAATGGCATGGAATGGCATGGAATGGCATGGAATGGCATGGAATGGCATGGAATGGCATGGCACCGCATGGCACGGCATGGCACGGCATGGCACGGCATAGCACGGCATGGCACGGCATGGCACCGCATTGAGTGGCATGGAATGGCATGGAATGGCATGGACTGGCATGGAATGGCATGGAATGGCATGGCACCTGCATGGCACCGGCATGGCACCGGCATGGCACGGCATGGCACGGCATGGCACCGGCATGGCACGTCATGGCACCGGCATGGCACGTCATGGCACCGGCATGGCACGGCATGGCACCGCATTGAGTGGCATGGAATGGCATGGAATGACATGGAATGGCATGGAATGGCATGGCACCGCATGGCACGGCATGGCACGGCATGGCACCGGCATGGCACGGCATGGCACCGGCATGGCACGGCATGGCACCGGCATGGCACGGCATGGCACCGGCATGGCACGGCATGGCACCGGCATGGCACGGCATGGCACCGGCATGGCACGGCATGGCACCGGCATGGCACGGCATGGCACCGGCATGGCACGGCATGGCACCGGCATGGCACGGCATGGCACCGGCATGGCACGGCATGGCACCGGCATGGCACGGCATGGCACCGGCATGGCACGGCATGGCACCGGCATGGCACGGCATGGCACCGGCATGGCACGGCATGGCACCGGCATGGCACGGCATGGCACCGGCATGGCACGGCATGGCACCGGCATGGCACGGCATGGAATGGCATGGCACGGCATGGAATGGCATGGAATGGCATGGAATGGCATGGAATGGCATGGAATGGCATGGAATGGCATGGAATGGCATGGAATGGCATGGAATGGCATGGAATGGCATGGAATGGCATGGAATGGCATGGAATGGCATGGAATGGCATGGAATGGCATGGAATGGCATGGAATGGCATGGAATGGCATGGCACCGCATGGCACGGCATGGCACGGCATGGCACGGCATAGCACGGCATGGCACGGCATGGCACCGCATTGAGTGGCATGGAATGGCATGGAATGGCATGGACTGGCATGGAATGGCATGGAATGGCATGGCACCGGCATGGCACGGCATGGCACGGCATGGCACCGGCATGGCACGTCATGGCACCGGCATGGCACGGCATGGCACCGCATTGAGTGGCATGGAATGGCATGGAATGGCATGGAATGGCATGGACTGGCATGGACTGGCATGGAATGGCATGGAATGGCATGGAATGGCATGGAATGGCATGGAATGACATGGAATGGCATGGAATGACATGGAATGGCATGGAATGGCATGGCACCGCATGGCACGGCATGGCACGGCATGGCACGGCATGGCACGGCATGGCACGGCATGGCACCGGCATGGCACGGCATGGCACCGGTATGGCACGGCATGGCACCGGCATGGCACGGCATGGCACCGGCATGGCACGGCATGGCACCGGCATGGCACGGCATGGCACCGGCATGGCACGGCATGGCACCGGCATGGCACGGCATGGCACCGGCATGGCACGGCATGGCACCGGCATGGCACGGCATGGCACCGGCATGGCACGGCATGGCACCGGCATGGCACGGCATGGCACCGGCATGGCACGGCATGGCACCGGCATGGCACGGCATGGCACCGGCATGGCACGGCATGGCACCGGCATGGCACGGCATGGCACCGGCATGGCACGGCATGGCACCGGCATGGCACGGCATGGCACCGGCATGGCACGGCATGGCACGGCATGGCACGGCATGGCACGGCATGGCACGGCATGGCACGGCATGGCACGGCATGGCACGGCATGGCACGGCATGGCACGGCATGGCACGGCATGGCACGGCATGGCACGGCATGGCACGGCATGGCACGGCATGGCACGGCATGGCACGGCATGGCACGGCATGGCACGGCATGGCACGGCATGGCACGGCATGGCACGGCATGGCACGGCATGGCACGGCATTGAAAGGCATGGAATGGCATGGAAAGGCATGGAATGGCATGGAATGGCATGGAATGGCATGGAATGGCATGGAATGGCATGGAATGGCATGGAATGGCATGGAATGGCATGGAATGGCATGGCACCGGCATGGCACGGCATGGCACCGGCATGGCACGGCATGGCACCGGCATGGCACGGCATGGCACGGCATGGCACGGCATGGCACGGCATGGCACCGGCATGGCACGGCATGGCACCGGCATGGCACGGCATGGCACCGGCATGGCACGGCATGGCACCGGCATGGCACGGCATGGCACCGGCATGGCACGGCATGGCACCGGCATGGCACGGCATGGCACCGGCATGGCACCGGCATGGCACCGGCATGGCACCGGCATGGCACGGCATGGCACCGGCATGGCACGGCATGGCACCGGCATGGCACGGCATGGCACCGGCATGGCACGGCATGGCACCGGCATGGCACGGCATGGCACCGGCATGGCACGGCATGGCACCGGCATGGCACGGCATGGCACCGGCATGGCACGGCATGGCACCGGCATGGCACGGCATGGCACCGGCATGGCACGGCATGGCACCGGCATGGCACGGCATGGCACCGGCATGGCACGGCATGGCACCGGCATGGCACGGCATGGCACCGGCATGGCACGGCATGGCACCGGCATGGCACGGCATGGCACCGGCATGGCACGGCATGGCACCGGCATGGCACGGCATGGCACCGGCATGGCACCGGCATGGCACGGCATGGAATGGCATGGCACGGCATGGAATGGCATGGCACGGCATGGAATGGCATGGAATGGCATGGAATGGCATGGAATGGCATGGAATGGCATGGAATGGCATGGAATGGCATGGAATGGCATGGAATGGCATGGAATGGCATGGAATGGCATGGAATGGCATGGAATGGCATGGAATGGCATGGAATGGCATGGAATGGCATGGAATGGCATGGAATGGCATGGAATGGCATGGAATGGCATTGCACGGCATGGCACGGCATGGCACGGCATAGCACGGCATGGCACGGCATGGCACCGCATTGAGTGGCATGGAATGGCATGGAATGGCATGGACTGGCATGGAATGGCATGGAATGGCATGGCACCTGCATGGCACCGGCATGGCACCGGCATGGCACGGCATGGCACGGCATGGCACCGGCATGGCACGTCATGGCACCGGCATGGCACGGCATGGCACCGCATTGAGTGGCATGGAATGGCATGGAATGACATGGAATGGCATGGAATGGCATGGCACCGCATGGCACGGCATGGCACGGCATGGCACCGGCATGGCACGGCATGGCACGGCATGGCACGTCATGGCACGGCATGGCACGGCATTGAAAGGCATGGAATGGCATGGCATGGCACGGCATGGCACGTCATGGCACGGCATGGCACGGCATTGAAAGGCATGGAATGGCATGGAATGGCATGGAATGGCATGGAATGGCATGGAATGGCATGGCACCGCATGGCACGGCATGGCACGGCATGGCACCGGCATGGCACGGCATGGCACGGCATAGCACGGCATGGCACGGCATGGCACGGCATGGCACCGCATTGAGTGGCATGGAATGGCATGGAATGGCATGGACTGGCATGGAATGGCATGGACTGGCATGGAATGGCATGGAATGGCATGGCACCGGCATGGCACCGGCATGGCACCGGCATGGCACCGGCATGGCACGGCATGGCACGGCATGGCACGTCATGGCACCGGCATGGCACGGCATGGCACCGCATTGAGTGGCATGGAATGGCATGGAATGGCATGGAATGGCATGGACTGGCATGGACTGGCATGGAATGGCATGGAATGGCATGGAATGGCATGGAATGGCATGGAATGACATGGAATGGCATGGAATGACATGGAATGGCATGGAATGGCATGGCACCGCATGGCACGGCATGGCACGGCATGGCACCGGCATGGCACGGCATGGCACCGGCATGGCACGGCATGGCACCGGCATGGCACGGCATGGCACCGGCATGGCACGGCATGGCACCGGCATGGCACGGCATGGCACCGGCATGGCACGGCATGGAATGGCATGGAATGGCATGGAATGGCATGGAATGGCATGGAATGGCATGGAATGGCATGGAATGGCATGGAATGGCATGGAATGGCATGGAATGGCATGGCACGGCATGGCACGGCATGGCACGGCATTGAAAGGCATGGAATGGCATGGAATGGCATGGAATGGCATGGAATGGCATGGAATGGCATGGAATGGCATGGAATGGCATGGAATGGCATGGAATGGCATGGAATGGCATGGAATGGCATGGAATGGCATGGAATGGCATGGAATGGCATGGAATGGCATGGAATGGCATGGAATGGCATGGAATGGCATGGAATGGCATGGAATGGCATGGAATGGCATGGAATGGCATGGAATGGCATGGAATGGCATGGAATGACATGGAATGGCATGGAATGGCATGGCACCGCATGGCACGGCATGGCACGGCATGGCACCGGCATGGCACGGCATGGCACCGGCATGGCACGGCATGGCACCGGCATGGCACGGCATGGCACCGGCATGGCACGGCATGGCACCGGCATGGCACGGCATGGCACCGGCATGGCACGGCATGGAATGGCATGGAATGGCATGGAATGGCATGGAATGGCATGGAATGGCATGGAATGGCATGGAATGGCATGGAATGGCATGGAATGGCATGGAATGGCATGGCACGGCATGGCACGGCATGGCACGGCATTGAAAGGCATGGAATGGCATGGAATGGCATGGAATGGCATGGAATGGCATGGAATGGCATGGAATGGCATGGAATGGCATGGAATGGCATGGAATGGCATGGAATGGCATGGAATGGCATGGAATGGCATGGAATGGCATGGAATGGCATGGAATGGCATGGAATGGCATGGAATGGCATGGAATGGCATGGAATGGCATGGAATGGCATGGAATGGCATGGAATGGCATGGAATGGCATGGAATGGCATGGAATGACATGGAATGGCATGGAATGGCATGGCACCGCATGGCACGGCATGGCACGGCATGGCACGGCATGGCACCGGCATGGCACGTCATGGCACCGGCATGGCACGGCATGGCACCGGCATGGCACGGCATGGCACCGGCATGGCACGGCATGGCACCGGCATGGCACGGCATGGCACGGCATGGCACGGCATGGCACGGCATGGCACCGGCATGGCACGGCATGGCACCGGCATGGCACGGCATGGCACCGGCATGGCACGGCATGGCACCGGCATGGCACGGCATGGAATGGCATGGAATGGCATGGAATGGCATGGAATGGCATGGAATGGCATGGAATGGCATGGAATGGCATGGAATGGCATGGAATGGCATGGAATGGCATGGAATGGCATGGAATGGCATGGAATGGCATGGAATGGCATGGAATGGCATGGAATGGCATGGAATGGCATGGAATGGCATGGAATGGCATGGAATGGCATGGAATGGCATGGAATGGCATGGAATGGCATGGAATGGCATGGAATGGCATGGAATGGCATGGAATGGCATGGAATGGCATGGAATGGCATGGAATGGCATGGAATGGCATGGAATGGCATGGAATGGCATGGAATGGCATGGAATGGCATGGAATGGCATGGAATGGCATGGAATGGCATGGAATGGCATGGAATGGCATGGAATGGCATGGAATGGCATGGAATGGCATGGAATGGCATGGAATGGCATGGAATGGCATGGAATGGCATGGAATGGCATGGAATGGCATGGAATGGCATGGAATGGCATGGAATGGCATGGAATGGCATGGAATGGCATGGAATGGCATGGAATGGCATGGAATGGCATGGAATGGCATGGAATGGCATGGAATGGCATGGAATGGCATGGAATGGCATGGAATGACATGGAATGGCATGGAATGACATGGAATGGCATGGAATGGCATGGCACCGCATGGCACGGCATGGCACGGCATGGCACCGGCATGGCACGGCATGGCACGGCATAGCACGGCATGGCACGGCATGGCACGGCATGGCACCGCATTGAGTGGCATGGAATGGCATGGAATGGCATGGACTGGCATGGAATGGCATGGAATGGCATGGAATGGCATGGACTGGCATGGAATGGCATGGAATGGCATGGCACCGGCATGGCACCGGCATGGCACCGGCATGGCACCGGCATGGCACGGCATGGCACGGCATGGCACGTCATGGCACCGGCATGGCACGGCATGGCACCGCATTGAGTGGCATGGAATGGCATGGGATGGCATGGAATGGCATGGACTGGCATGGACTGGCATGGAATGGCATGGAATGGCATGGAATGTCATGGAATGGCATGGAATGACATGGAATGGCATGGAATGACATGGAATGGCATGGAATGGCATGGCACCGCATGGCACGGCATGGCACGGCATGGCACCGGCATGGCACGGCATGGCACGGCATGGCACCGGCATGGCACGGCATGGCACCGGCATGGCACGGCATGGCACCGGCATGGCACGGCATGGAATGGCATGGAATGGCATGGAATGGCATGGAATGGCATGGAATGGCATGGCACGGCATGGCACGGCATTGAAAGGCATGGAATGGCATGGAATGGCATGGAATGGCATGGAATGGCATGGAATGGCATGGAATGGCATGGAATGGCATGGAATGGCATGGAATGGCATGGAATGGCATGGAATGGCATGGAATGGCATGGAATGGCATGGAATGGCATGGAATGGCATGGAATGGCATGGAATGGCATGGAATGGCATGGCACCGCATGGCACGGCATGGCACGGCATGGCACGGCATAGCACGGCATGGCACGGCATGGCACCGCATTGAGTGGCATGGAATGGCATGGAATGGCATGGACTGGCATGGAATGGCATGGAATGGCATGGCACCGGCATGGCACCGGCATGGCACCGGCATGGCACGGCATGGCACGGCATGGCACCGGCATGGCACGTCATGGCACCGGCATGGCACGGCATGGCACCGCATTGAGTGGCATGGAATGGCATGGAATGGCATGGAATGGCATGGACTGGCATGGACTGGCATGGAATGGCATGGAATGGCATGGAATGGCATGGAATGGCATGGAATGACATGGAATGGCATGGAATGACATGGAATGGCATGGAATGGCATGGCACCGCATGGCACGGCATGGCACGGCATGGCACGGCATGGCACGGCATGGCACGGCATGGCACCGGCATGGCACGGCATGGCACCGGCATGGCACGGCATGGCACCGGCATGGCACGGCATGGCACCGGCATGGCACGGCATGGCACCGGCATGGCACGGCATGGCACCGGCATGGCACGGCATGGCACCGGCATGGCACGGCATGGCACCGGCATGGCACGGCATGGCACCGGCATGGCACGGCATGGCACCGGCATGGCACGGCATGGCACCGGCATGGCACGGCATGGCACCGGCATGGCACGGCATGGCACCGGCATGGCACGGCATGGCACCGGCATGGCACGGCATGGCACCGGCATGGCACGGCATGGCACCGGCATGGCACGGCATGGCACGGCATGGCACGGCATGGCACGGCATGGCACGGCATGGCACGGCATGGCACGGCATGGCACGGCATGGCACGGCATGGCACGGCATGGCACGGCATGGCACGGCATGGCACGGCATGGCACGGCATGGCACGGCATGGCACGGCATGGCACGGCATTGAAAGGCATGGAATGGCATGGAAAGGCATGGAATGGCATGGAATGGCATGGAATGGCATGGAATGGCATGGAATGGCATGGAATGGCATGGAATGGCATGGAATGGCATGGAATGGCATGGAATGGCATGGAATGGCATGGAATGGCATGGAATGGCATGGCACCGGCATGGCACGGCATGGCACCGGCATGGCACGGCATGGCACCGGCATGGCACGGCATGGCACGGCATGGCACGGCATGGCACGGCATGGCACCGGCATGGCACGGCATGGCACCGGCATGGCACGGCATGGCACCGGCATGGCACGGCATGGCACCGGCATGGCACCGGCATGGCACCGGCATGGCACCGGCATGGCACGGCATGGCACCGGCATGGCACGGCATGGCACCGGCATGGCACGGCATGGCACCGGCATGGCACGGCATGGCACCGGCATGGCACGGCATGGCACCGGCATGGCACGGCATGGCACCGGCATGGCACGGCATGGCACCGGCATGGCACGGCATGGCACCGGCATGGCACGGCATGGCACCGGCATGGCACGGCATGGCACCGGCATGGCACGGCATGGCACCGGCATGGCACGGCATGGCACCGGCATGGCACGGCATGGCACCGGCATGGCACGGCATGGCACCGGCATGGCACGGCATGGCACCGGCATGGCACGGCATGGCACCGGCATGGCACGGCATGGCACCGGCATGGCACGGCATGGCACCGGCATGGCACGGCATGGCACCGGCATGGCACGGCATGGAATGGCATGGCACGGCATGGAATGGCATGGCACGGCATGGAATGGCATGGAATGGCATGGAATGGCATGGAATGGCATGGAATGGCATGGAATGGCATGGAATGGCATGGAATGGCATGGAATGGCATGGAATGGCATGGAATGGCATGGAATGGCATGGAATGGCATGGAATGGCATGGAATGGCATGGAATGGCATGGAATGGCATGGAATGGCATGGAATGGCATGGAATGGCATGGAATGGCATGGAATGGCATGGAATGGCATGGAATGGCATGGAATGGCATGGAATGGCATGGAATGGCATGGAATGGCATTGCACGGCATGGCACGGCATGGCACGGCATAGCACGGCATGGCACGGCATGGCACCGCATTGAGTGGCATGGAATGGCATGGAATGGCATGGACTGGCATGGAATGGCATGGAATGGCATGGCACCTGCATGGCACCGGCATGGCACCGGCATGGCACGGCATGGCACGGCATGGCACCGGCATGGCACGTCATGGCACCGGCATGGCACGGCATGGCACCGCATTGAGTGGCATGGAATGGCATGGAATGACATGGAATGGCATGGAATGGCATGGCACCGCATGGCACGGCATGGCACGGCATGGCACCGGCATGGCACGGCATGGCACGGCATGGCACGTCATGGCACGGCATGGCACGGCATTGAAAGGCATGGAATGGCATGGCATGGCACGGCATGGCACGTCATGGCACGGCATGGCACGGCATTGAAAGGCATGGAATGGCATGGAATGGCATGGAATGGCATGGAATGGCATGGCACCGCATGGCACGGCATGGCACGGCATGGCACCGGCATGGCACGGCATGGCACGGCATAGCACGGCATGGCACGGCATGGCACGGCATGGCACCGCATTGAGTGGCATGGAATGGCATGGAATGGCATGGACTGGCATGGAATGGCATGGAATGGCATGGAATGGCATGGACTGGCATGGAATGGCATGGAATGGCATGGCACCGGCATGGCACCGGCATGGCACCGGCATGGCACCGGCATGGCACGGCATGGCACGGCATGGCACGTCATGGCACCGGCATGGCACGGCATGGCACCGCATTGAGTGGCATGGAATGGCATGGAATGGCATGGAATGGCATGGACTGGCATGGACTGGCATGGAATGGCATGGAATGGCATGGAATGGCATGGAATGGCATGGAATGACATGGAATGGCATGGAATGACATGGAATGGCATGGAATGGCATGGCACCGCATGGCACGGCATGGCACGGCATGGCACCGGCATGGCACGGCATGGCACCGGCATGGCACGGCATGGCACCGGCATGGCACGGCATGGCACCGGCATGGCACGGCATGGCACCGGCATGGCACGGCATGGCACCGGCATGGCACGGCATGGAATGGCATGGAATGGCATGGAATGGCATGGAATGGCATGGAATGGCATGGCACGGCATGGCACGGCATGGCACGGCATTGAAAGGCATGGAATGGCATGGAATGGCATGGAATGGCATGGAATGGCATGGAATGGCATGGAATGGCATGGAATGGCATGGAATGGCATGGAATGGCATGGAATGGCATGGAATGGCATGGAATGGCATGGAATGGCATGGAATGGCATGGAATGGCATGGAATGGCATGGAATGGCATGGAATGGCATGGAATGGCATGGAATGACATGGAATGGCATGGAATGACATGGAATGGCATGGAATGGCATGGCACCGCATGGCACGGCATGGCACGGCATGGCACGGCATGGCACCGGCATGGCACGTCATGGCACCGGCATGGCACGGCATGGCACCGGCATGGCACGGCATGGCACCGGCATGGCACGGCATGGCACGGCATGGCACGGCATGGCACGGCATGGCACCGGCATGGCACGGCATGGCACCGGCATGGCACGGCATGGCACCGGCATGGCACGGCATGGCACCGGCATGGCACGGCATGGAATGGCATGGAATGGCATGGAATGGCATGGAATGGCATGGAATGGCATGGAATGGCATGGAATGGCATGGAATGGCATGGAATGGCATGGAATGGCATGGAATGGCATGGAATGGCATGGAATGGCATGGAATGGCATGGAATGGCATGGAATGGCATGGAATGGCATGGAATGGCATGGAATGGCATGGAATGGCATGGAATGGCATGGAATGGCATGGAATGGCATGGAATGGCATGGAATGGCATGGAATGGCATGGAATGGCATGGAATGGCATGGAATGGCATGGAATGGCATGGAATGGCATGGAATGGCATGGAATGGCATGGAATGGCATGGAATGGCATGGAATGGCATGGAATGGCATGGAATGGCATGGAATGGCATGGAATGGCATGGAATGGCATGGAATGGCATGGAATGGCATGGAATGGCATGGAATGGCATGGAATGGCATGGAATGGCATGGAATGGCATGGAATGGCATGGAATGGCATGGAATGGCATGGAATGGCATGGAATGGCATGGAATGGCATGGAATGGCATGGAATGGCATGGAATGGCATGGAATGGCATGGAATGGCATGGAATGGCATGGAATGGCATGGAATGGCATGGAATGGCATGGAATGGCATGGAATGGCATGGAATGGCATGGAATGGCATGGAATGGCATGGAATGGCATGGAATGGCATGGAATGGCATGGAATGGCATGGAATGGCATGGAATGGCATGGAATGGCATGGAATGGCATGGAATGACATGGAATGGCATGGAATGAC
Organism: Cryptus armator; assembly: GCA_963971235.1. Classification (NCBI taxonomy): domain Eukaryota; kingdom Metazoa; phylum Arthropoda; class Insecta; order Hymenoptera; family Ichneumonidae; genus Cryptus; species Cryptus armator. The sequence goes on along the minus strand of CAXARG010000259.1, from coordinate 77,240 downwards.
ATGGAATGGCATGGAATGACATGGAATGGCATGGAATGGCATGGCACCGCATGGCACGGCATGGCACGGCATGGCACCGGCATGGCACGGCATGGCACGGCATAGCACGGCATGGCACGGCATGGCACGGCATGGCACCGCATTGAGTGGCATGGAATGGCATGGAATGGCATGGACTGGCATGGAATGGCATGGAATGGCATGGAATGGCATGGACTGGCATGGAATGGCATGGAATGGCATGGCACCGGCATGGCACCGGCATGGCACCGGCATGGCACCGGCATGGCACGGCATGGCACGGCATGGCACGTCATGGCACCGGCATGGCACCGCATTGAGTGGCATGGAATGGCATGGAATGGCATGGAATGGCATGGAATGGCATGGAATGGCATGGACTGGCATGGACTGGCATGGAATGGCATGGAATGGCATGGAATGTCATGGAATGGCATGGAATGACATGGAATGGCATGGAATGACATGGAATGGCATGGAATGGCATGGCACCGCATGGCACGGCATGGCACGGCATGGCACCGGCATGGCACGGCATGGCACCGGCATGGCACCGGCATGGCACGGCATGGCACCGGCATGGCACGGCATGGAATGGCATGGAATGGCATGGAATGGCATGGAATGGCATGGAATGGCATGGCACGGCATTGAAAGGCATGGAATGGCATGGAATGGCATGGAATGGCATGGAATGGCATGGAATGGCATGGAATGGCATGGAATGGCATGGAATGGCATGGAATGGCATGGAATGGCATGGAATGGCATGGAATGGCATGGAATGGCATGGAATGGCATGGAATGGCATGGAATGGCATGGAATGGCATGGAATGGCATGGAATGGCATGGAATGGCATGGAATGGCATGGAATGGCATGGAATGGCATGGAATGGCATGGAATGGCATGGAATGGCATGGAATGGCATGGAATGGCATGGCACCGCATGGCACGGCATGGCACGGCATGGCACCGGCATGGCACGGCATGGCCCCGGCATGGCACGGCATGGCACCGGCATGGCACGGCATGGCACCGGCATGGCACGGCATGGCACCGGCATGGCACGGCATGGCACCGGCATGGCACGGCATGGCACGGCATGGCACCGGCATGGCACGGCATGGCACGGCATGGCACCGGCATGGCACGGCATGGCACCGGCATGGCACGGCATGGCACCGGCATGGCACGGCATGGCACCGGCATGGCACGGCATGGCACCGGCATGGCACGGCATGGCACCGGCATGGCACGGCATGGCACCGGCATGGCAGGGCATGGCACCGGCATGGCACGGCATGGCACCGGCATGGCACGGCATGGCACCGGCATGGCACGGCATGGCACCGGCATGGCACGGCATGGCACCGGCATGGCACGGCATGGCACCGGCATGGCACGGCATGGCACCGGCATGGCACGGCATGGCACCGGCATGGCACGGCATGGCACCGGCATGGCACGGCATGGCACCGGCATGGCACGGCATGGCACCGGCATGGCACGGCATGGCACCGGCATGGCACGGCATGGCACCGGCATGGCACGGCATGGCACCGGCATGGCACGGCATGGCACCGGCATGGCACGGCATGGAATGGCATGGCACGGCATGGAATGGCATGGAATGGCATGGAATGGCATGGAATGGCATGGACTGGCATGGAATGGCATGGCACCGGCATGGCACCGGCATGGCACCGGCATGGCACCGGCATGGCACCGGCATGGCACCGGCATGGCACGGCATGGCACCGGCATGGCACGTCATGGCACCGGCATGGCACGGCATGGCACCGCATTGAGTGGCATGGAATGGCATGGAATGGCATGGAATGGCATGGAATGGCATGGACTGGCATGGAATGGCATGGAATGGCATGGAATGGCATGGAATGGCATGGAATGGCATGGAATGACATGGAATGGGATGGAATGGCATGGCACCGCATGGCACGGCATGGCACGGCATGGCACCGGCATGGCACGGCATGGCACGGCATGGCACCGGCATGGCACGGCATGGCACCGGCATGGCACGGCATGGCACCGGCATGGCACGGCATGGCACCGGCATGGCACGGCATGGCACCGGCATGGCACGGCATGGCACCGGCATGGCACGGCATGGCACCGGCATGGCACGGCATGGCACCGGCATGGCACGGCATGGAATGGCATGGAATGGCATGGAATGGCATGGAATGGCATGGAATGGCATGGAATGGCATGGAATGGCATGGAATGGCATGGAATGGCATGGAATGGCATGGAATGGCATGGAATGGTATGGAATGGCATGGAATGGCATGGAATGGCATGGAATGGCATGGAATGGCATGGAATGGCATGGAATGGCATGGAATGGCATGGAATGGCATGGAATGGCATGGAATGGCATGGAATGGCATGGAATGGCATGGAATGGCATGGAATGGCATGGAATGGCATGGAATGGCATGGAATGGCATGGAATGGCATGGAATGGCATGGAATGGCATGGAATGGCATGGCACCGGCATGGCACCGGCATGGCACCGGCATGGCACGGCATGGCACGGCATGGCACCGGCATGGCACGTCATGGCACCGGCATGGCACGGCATGGCACCGCATTGAGTGGCATGGAATGGCATGGAATGGCATGGAATGGCATGGACTGGCATGGACTGGCATGGAATGGCATGGAATGGCATGGAATGGCATGGAATGGCATGGAATGACATGGAATGGCATGGAATGACATGGAATGGCATGGAATGGCATGGCACCGCATGGCACGGCATGGCACGGCATGGCACGGCATGGCACCGGCATGGCACGGCATGGCACCGGCATGGCACGGCATGGCACCGGCATGGCACGGCATGGCACGGCATGGCACCGGCATGGCACGGCATGGCACCGGCATGGCACGGCATGGCACCGGCATGGCACGGCATGGCACCGGCATGGCACGGCATGGCACCGGCATGGCACGGCATGGCACCGGCATGGCACGGCATGGCACCGGCATGGCACGGCATGGCACCGGCATGGCACGGCATGGCACCGGCATGGCACGGCATGGCACCGGCATGGCACGGCATGGCACCGGCATGGCACGGCATGGCACCGGCATGGCACGGCATGGCACCGGCATGGCACGGCATGGCACCGGCATGGCACGGCATGGCACCGGCATGGCACGGCATGGCACCGGCATGGCACGGCATGGCACGGCATGGCACGGCATGGCACGGCATGGCACGGCATGGCACGGCATGGCACGGCATGGCACGGCATGGCACGGCATGGCACGGCATGGCACGGCATGGCACGGCATGGCACGGCATGGCACGGCATGGCACGGCATGGCACGGCATGGCACGGCATGGCACGGCATTGAAAGGCATGGAATGGCATGGAAAGGCATGGAATGGCATGGAATGGCATGGAATGGCATGGAATGGCATGGAATGGCATGGAATGGCATGGAATGGCATGGAATGGCATGGAATGGCATGGCACCGGCATGGCACGGCATGGCACCGGCATGGCACGGCATGGCACCGGCATGGCACGGCATGGCACGGCATGGCACGGCATGGCACGGCATGGCACCGGCATGGCACGGCATGGCACCGGCATGGCACGGCATGGCACCGGCATGGCACGGCATGGCACCGGCATGGCACGGCATGGCACCGGCATGGCACGGCATGGCACCGGCATGGCACGGCATGGCACCGGCATGGCACGGCATGGCACCGGCATGGCACGGCATGGCACGGCATGGCACGGCATGGCACGGCATGGCACCGGCATGGCACGGCATGGCACCGGCATGGCACGGCATGGCACCGGCATGGCACGGCATGGCACCGGCATGGCACGGCATGGCACCGGCATGGCACGGCATGGCACCGGCATGGCACGGCATGGCACCGGCATGGCACCGGCATGGCACCGGCATGGCACCGGCATGGCACGGCATGGCACCGGCATGGCACGGCATGGCACCGGCATGGCACGGCATGGCACCGGCATGGCACGGCATGGCACCGGCATGGCACGGCATGGCACCGGCATGGCACGGCATGGCACCGGCATGGCACGGCATGGCACCGGCATGGCACGGCATGGCACCGGCATGGCACGGCATGGCACCGGCATGGCACGGCATGGCACCGGCATGGCACGGCATGGCACCGGCATGGCACGGCATGGCACCGGCATGGCACGGCATGGCACCGGCATGGCACGGCATGGCACCGGCATGGCACGGCATGGAATGGCATGGAATGGCATGGAATGGCATGGAATGGCATGGAATGGCATGGCACGGCATGGCACGGCATGGCACGGCATTGAAAGGCATGGAATGGCATGGAATGGCATGGAATGGCATGGAATGGCATGGAATGGCATGGAATGGCATGGAATGGCATGGAATGGCATGGAATGGCATGGAATGGCATGGAATGGCATGGAATGGCATGGAATGGCATGGAATGGCATGGAATGGCATGGAATGGCATGGAATGGCATGGAATGGCATGGAATGGCATGGAATGGCATGGAATGGCATGGAATGGCATGGAATGACATGGAATGGCATGGAATGACATGGAATGGCATGGAATGGCATGGCACCGCATGGCACGGCATGGCACGGCATGGCACGGCATGGCACCGGCATGGCACGTCATGGCACCGGCATGGCACGGCATGGCACCGGCATGGCACGGCATGGCACCGGCATGGCACGGCATGGCACGGCATGGCACGGCATGGCACGGCATGGCACCGGCATGGCACGGCATGGCACCGGCATGGCACGGCATGGCACCGGCATGGCACGGCATGGCACCGGCATGGCACGGCATGGAATGGCATGGAATGGCATGGAATGGCATGGAATGGCATGGAATGGCATGGAATGGCATGGAATGGCATGGAATGGCATGGAATGGCATGGAATGGCATGGAATGGCATGGAATGGCATGGAATGGCATGGAATGGCATGGAATGGCATGGAATGGCATGGAATGGCATGGAATGGCATGGAATGGCATGGAATGGCATGGAATGGCATGGAATGGCATGGAATGGCATGGAATGGCATGGAATGGCATGGAATGGCATGGAATGGCATGGAATGGCATGGAATGGCATGGAATGGCATGGAATGGCATGGAATGGCATGGAATGGCATGGAATGGCATGGAATGGCATGGAATGGCATGGAATGGCATGGAATGGCATGGAATGGCATGGAATGGCATGGAATGGCATGGAATGGCATGGAATGGCATGGAATGGCATGGAATGGCATGGAATGGCATGGAATGGCATGGAATGGCATGGAATGGCATGGAATGGCATGGAATGGCATGGAATGGCATGGAATGGCATGGAATGGCATGGAATGGCATGGAATGGCATGGAATGGCATGGAATGGCATGGAATGGCATGGAATGGCATGGAATGGCATGGAATGGCATGGAATGGCATGGAATGGCATGGAATGGCATGGAATGGCATGGAATGGCATGGAATGGCATGGAATGGCATGGAATGGCATGGAATGGCATGGAATGGCATGGAATGACATGGAATGGCATGGAATGACATGGAATGGCATGGAATGACATGGAATGGCATGGAATGGCATGGCACCGCATGGCACGGCATGGCACGGCATGGCACCGGCATGGCACGGCATGGCACGGCATAGCACGGCATGGCACGGCATGGCACGGCATGGCACCGCATTGAGTGGCATGGAATGGCATGGAATGGCATGGACTGGCATGGAATGGCATGGAATGGCATGGAATGGCATGGACTGGCATGGAATGGCATGGAATGGCATGGCACCGGCATGGCACCGGCATGGCACCGGCATGGCACCGGCATGGCACGGCATGGCACGGCATGGCACGTCATGGCACCGGCATGGCACGGCATGGCACCGCATTGAGTGGCATGGAATGGCATGGAATGGCATGGAATGGCATGGAATGGCATGGACTGGCATGGAATGGCATGGAATGGCATGGAATGGCATGGAATGGCATGGAATGGCATGGAATGACATGGAATGGCATGGAATGGCATGGCACCGCATGGCACGGCATGGCACGGCATGGCACCGGCATGGCACGGCATGGCACGGCATGGCACCGGCATGGCACGGCATGGCACCGGCATGGCACGGCATGGCACCGGCATGGCACGGCATGGCACCGGCATGGCACGGCATGGCACCGGCATGGCACGGCATGGCACCGGCATGGCACGGCATGGCACCGGCATGGCACGGCATGGCACCGGCATGGCACGGCATGGCACCGGCATGGCACGGCATGGAATGGCATGGAATGGCATGGAATGGCATGGAATGGCATGGAATGGCATGGAATGGCATGGAATGGCATGGAATGGCATGGAATGGCATGGAATGGCATGGAATGGCATGGAATGGTATGGAATGGCATGGAATGGCATGGAATGGCATGGAATGGCATGGAATGGCATGGAATGGCATGGAATGGCATGGAATGGCATGGAATGGCATGGAATGGCATGGAATGGCATGGAATGGCATGGAATGGCATGGAATGGCATGGAATGGCATGGAATGGCATGGAATGGCATGGAATGGCATGGAATGGCATGGCACCGGCATGGCACCGGCATGGCACCGGCATGGCACGGCATGGCACGGCATGGCACCGGCATGGCACGTCATGGCACCGGCATGGCACGGCATGGCACCGCATTGAGTGGCATGGAATGGCATGGAATGGCATGGAATGGCATGGACTGGCATGGACTGGCATGGAATGGCATGGAATGGCATGGAATGGCATGGAATGGCATGGAATGACATGGAATGGCATGGAATGACATGGAATGGCATGGAATGGCATGGCACCGCATGGCACGGCATGGCACGGCATGGCACGGCATGGCACGGCATGGCACGGCATGGCACCGGCATGGCACGGCATGGCACCGGCATGGCACGGCATGGCACCGGCATGGCACGGCATGGCACCGGCATGGCACGGCATGGCACCGGCATGGCACGGCATGGCACCGGCATGGCACGGCATGGCACCGGCATGGCACGGCATGGCACCGGCATGGCACGGCATGGCACCGGCATGGCACGGCATGGCACCGGCATGGCACGGCATGGCACCGGCATGGCACGGCATGGCACCGGCATGGCACGGCATGGCACCGGCATGGCACGGCATGGCACCGGCATGGCACGGCATGGCACCGGCATGGCACGGCATGGCACCGGCATGGCACGGCATGGCACCGGCATGGCACGGCATGGCACGGCATGGCACGGCATGGCACGGCATGGCACGGCATGGCACGGCATGGCACGGCATGGCACGGCATTGAAAGGCATGGAATGGCATGGAAAGGCATGGAATGGCATGGAATGGCATGGAATGGCATGGAATGGCATGGAATGGCATGGAATGGCATGGAATGGCATGGAATGGCATGGAATGGCATGGAATGGCATGGAATGGCATGGCACCGGCATGGCACGGCATGGCACCGGCATGGCACGGCATGGCACGGCATGGCACGGCATGGCACGGCATGGCACCGGCATGGCACGGCATGGCACCGGCATGGCACGGCATGGCACCGGCATGGCACGGCATGGCACCGGCATGGCACGGCATGGCACCGGCATGGCACGGCATGGCACCGGCATGGCACGGCATGGCACCGGCATGGCACCGGCATGGCACCGGCATGGCACCGGCATGGCACGGCATGGCACCGGCATGGCACGGCATGGCACCGGCATGGCACGGCATGGCACCGGCATGGCACGGCATGGCACCGGCATGGCACGGCATGGCACCGGCATGGCACGGCATGGCACCGGCATGGCACGGCATGGCACCGGCATGGCACGGCATGGCACCGGCATGGCACGGCATGGCACCGGCATGGCACGGCATGGCACCGGCATGGCACGGCATGGCACCGGCATGGCACGGCATGGCACCGGCATGGCACGGCATGGCACCGGCATGGCACGGCATGGCACCGGCATGGCACGGCATGGCACCGGCATGGCACCGGCATGGCACGGCATGGAATGGCATGGCACGGCATGGAATGGCATGGCACGGCATGGAATGGCATGGAATGGCATGGAATGGCATGGAATGGCATGGAATGGCATGGAATGGCATGGAATGGCATGGAATGGCATGGAATGGCATGGAATGGCATGGAATGGCATGGAATGGCATGGAATGGCATGGAATGGCATGGAATGGCATGGAATGGCATGGAATGGCATGGAATGGCATGGAATGGCATGGAATGGCATTGCACGGCATGGCACGGCATGGCACGGCATAGCACGGCATGGCACGGCATGGCACCGCATTGAGTGGCATGGAATGGCATGGAATGGCATGGACTGGCATGGAATGGCATGGAATGGCATGGCACCTGCATGGCACCGGCATGGCACCGGCATGGCACGGCATGGCACGGCATGGCACCGGCATGGCACGTCATGGCACCGGCATGGCACGGCATGGCACCGCATTGAGTGGCATGGAATGGCATGGAATGACATGGAATGGCATGGAATGGCATGGCACCGCATGGCACGGCATGGCACGGCATGGCACCGGCATGGCACGGCATGGCACGGCATGGCACGTCATGGCACGGCATGGCACGGCATTGAAAGGCATGGAATGGCATGGCATGGCACGGCATGGCACGTCATGGCACGGCATGGCACGGCATTGAAAGGCATGGAATGGCATGGAATGGCATGGAATGGCATGGAATGGCATGGAATGGCATGGCACCGCATGGCACGGCATGGCACGGCATGGCACCGGCATGGCACGGCATGGCACGGCATAGCACGGCATGGCACGGCATGGCACGGCATGGCACCGCATTGAGTGGCATGGAATGGCATGGACTGGCATGGAATGGCATGGACTGGCATGGAATGGCATGGAATGGCATGGCACCGGCATGGCACCGGCATGGCACCGGCATGGCACCGGCATGGCACGGCATGGCACGGCATGGCACGTCATGGCACCGGCATGGCACGGCATGGCACCGCATTGAGTGGCATGGAATGGCATGGAATGGCATGGAATGGCATGGACTGGCATGGACTGGCATGGAATGGCATGGAATGGCATGGAATGGCATGGAATGGCATGGAATGACATGGAATGGCATGGAATGACATGGAATGGCATGGAATGGCATGGCACCGCATGGCACGGCATGGCACGGCATGGCACCGGCATGGCACGGCATGGCACCGGCATGGCACGGCATGGCACCGGCATGGCACGGCATGGCACCGGCATGGCACGGCATGGCACCGGCATGGCACGGCATGGCACCGGCATGGCACGGCATGGAATGGCATGGAATGGCATGGAATGGCATGGAATGGCATGGAATGGCATGGAATGGCATGGAATGGCATGGAATGGCATGGAATGGCATGGAATGGCATGGCACGGCATGGCACGGCATTGAAAGGCATGGAATGGCATGGAATGGCATGGAATGGCATGGAATGGCATGGAATGGCATGGAATGGCATGGAATGGCATGGAATGGCATGGAATGGCATGGAATGGCATGGAATGGCATGGAATGGCATGGAATGGCATGGAATGGCATGGAATGGCATGGAATGGCATGGAATGGCATGGAATGGCATGGAATGACATGGAATGGCATGGAATGACATGGAATGGCATGGAATGGCATGGCACCGCATGGCACGGCATGGCACGGCATGGCACGGCATGGCACCGGCATGGCACGTCATGGCACCGGCATGGCACGGCATGGCACCGGCATGGCACGGCATGGCACCGGCATGGCACGGCATGGCACCGGCATGGCACGGCATGGCACGGCATGGCACGGCATGGCACGGCATGGCACCGGCATGGCACGGCATGGCACCGGCATGGCACGGCATGGCACCGGCATGGCACGGCATGGCACCGGCATGGCACGGCATGGCACCGGCATGGCACGGCATGGCACCGGCATGGCACGGCATGGAATGGCATGGAATGGCATGGAATGGCATGGAATGGCATGGAATGGCATGGAATGGCATGGAATGGCATGGAATGGCATGGAATGGCATGGAATGGCATGGAATGGCATGGAATGGCATGGAATGGCATGGAATGGCATGGAATGGCATGGAATGGCATGGAATGGCATGGAATGGCATGGAATGGCATGGAATGGCATGGAATGGCATGGAATGGCATGGAATGGCATGGAATGGCATGGAATGGCATGGAATGGCATGGAATGGCATGGAATGGCATGGAATGGCATGGAATGGCATGGAATGGCATGGAATGGCATGGAATGGCATGGAATGGCATGGAATGGCATGGAATGGCATGGAATGGCATGGAATGGCATGGAATGGCATGGAATGGCATGGAATGGCATGGAATGGCATGGAATGGCATGGAATGGCATGGAATGGCATGGAATGGCATGGAATGGCATGGAATGGCATGGAATGGCATGGAATGGCATGGAATGGCATGGAATGGCATGGAATGGCATGGAATGGCATGGAATGGCATGGAATGGCATGGAATGGCATGGAATGGCATGGAATGGCATGGAATGGCATGGAATGGCATGGAATGGCATGGAATGGCATGGAATGGCATGGAATGGCATGGAATGACATGGAATGGCATGGAATGACATGGAATGGCATGGAATGACATGGAATGGCATGGAATGGCATGGCACCGCATGGCACGGCATGGCACGGCATGGCACCGGCATGGCACGGCATGGCACGGCATAGCACGGCATGGCACGGCATGGCACGGCATGGCACCGCATTGAGTGGCATGGAATGGCATGGAATGGCATGGACTGGCATGGAATGGCATGGAATGGCATGGAATGGCATGGACTGGCATGGAATGGCATGGAATGGCATGGCACCGGCATGGCACCGGCATGGCACCGGCATGGCACCGGCATGGCACGGCATGGCACGGCATGGCACGTCATGGCACCGGCATGGCACGGCATGGCACCGCATTGAGTGGCATGGAATGGCATGGAATGGCATGGAATGGCATGGACTGGCATGGACTGGCATGGAATGGCATGGAATGGCATGGAATGTCATGGAATGGCATGGAATGACATGGAATGGCATGGAATGACATGGAATGGCATGGAATGGCATGGAATGACATGGAATGGCATGGAATGGCATGGCACCGCATGGCACGGCATGGCACGGCATGGCACCGGCATGGCACGGCATGGCACGGCATGGCACCGGCATGGCACGGCATGGCACCGGCATGGCACGGCATGGCACCGGCATGGCACGGCATGGAATGGCATGGAATGGCATGGAATGGCATGGAATGGCATGGAATGGCATGGCACGGCATGGCACGGCATTGAAAGGCATGGAATGGCATGGAATGGCATGGAATGGCATGGAATGGCATGGAATGGCATGGAATGGCATGGAATGGCATGGAATGGCATGGAATGGCATGGAATGGCATGGAATGGCATGGAATGGCATGGAATGGCATGGAATGGCATGGAATGGCATGGAATGGCATGGAATGGCATGGAATGGCATGGAATGGCATGGAATGGCATGGCACCGCATGGCACGGCATGGCACGGCATGGCACGGCATAGCACGGCATGGCACGGCATGGCACCGCATTGAGTGGCATGGAATGGCATGGAATGGCATGGACTGGCATGGAATGGCATGGAATGGCATGGCACCGGCATGGCACCGGCATGGCACCGGCATGGCACGGCATGGCACGGCATGGCACCGGCATGGCACGTCATGGCACCGGCATGGCACGGCATGGCACCGCATTGAGTGGCATGGAATGGCATGGAATGGCATGGAATGGCATGGACTGGCATGGACTGGCATGGAATGGCATGGAATGGCATGGAATGGCATGGAATGGCATGGAATGACATGGAATGGCATGGAATGACATGGAATGGCATGGAATGGCATGGCACCGCATGGCACGGCATGGCACGGCATGGCACGGCATGGCACGGCATGGCACGGCATGGCACGGCATGGCACCGGCATGGCACGGCATGGCACCGGCATGGCACGGCATGGCACCGGCATGGCACGGCATGGCACCGGCATGGCACGGCATGGCACCGGCATGGCACGGCATGGCACCGGCATGGCACGGCATGGCACCGGCATGGCACGGCATGGCACCGGCATGGCACGGCATGGCACCGGCATGGCACGGCATGGCACCGGCATGGCACGGCATGGCACCGGCATGGCACGGCATGGCACCGGCATGGCACGGCATGGCACCGGCATGGCACGGCATGGCACCGGCATGGCACGGCATGGCACGGCATGGCACGGCATGGCACGGCATGGCACGGCATGGCACGGCATGGCACGGCATGGCACGGCATGGCACGGCATGGCACGGCATGGCACGGCATGGCACGGCATGGCACGGCATGGCACGGCATTGAAAGGCATGGAATGGCATGGAAAGGCATGGAATGGCATGGAATGGCATGGAATGGCATGGAATGGCATGGAATGGCATGGAATGGCATGGAATGGCATGGAATGGCATGGAATGGCATGGAATGGCATGGAATGGCATGGAATGGCATGGCACCGGCATGGCACGGCATGGCACCGGCATGGCACGGCATGGCACCGGCATGGCACGGCATGGCACGGCATGGCACGGCATGGCACCGGCATGGCACGGCATGGCACCGGCATGGCACGGCATGGCACCGGCATGGCACGGCATGGCACCGGCATGGCACGGCATGGCACCGGCATGGCACGGCATGGCACCGGCATGGCACGGCATGGCACCGGCATGGCACCGGCATGGCACCGGCATGGCACCGGCATGGCACCGGCATGGCACGGCATGGCACCGGCATGGCACGGCATGGCACCGGCATGGCACGGCATGGCACCGGCATGGCACGGCATGGCACCGGCATGGCACGGCATGGCACCGGCATGGCACGGCATGGCACCGGCATGGCACGGCATGGCACCGGCATGGCACGGCATGGCACCGGCATGGCACGGCATGGCACCGGCATGGCACGGCATGGCACCGGCATGGCACGGCATGGCACCGGCATGGCACGGCATGGCACCGGCATGGCACGGCATGGCACCGGCATGGCACGGCATGGCACCGGCATGGCACGGCATGGCACCGGCATGGCACGGCATGGCACCGGCATGGCACGGCATGGCACCGGCATGGCACGGCATGGCACCGGCATGGCACGGCATGGCACCGGCATGGCACGGCATGGCACCGGCATGGCACGGCATGGCACCGGCATGGCACGGCATGGCACCGGCATGGCACGGCATGGAATGGCATGGCACGGCATGGAATGGCATGGCACGGCATGGAATGGCATGGAATGGCATGGAATGGCATGGAATGGCATGGAATGGCATGGAATGGCATGGAATGGCATGGAATGGCATGGAATGGCATGGAATGGCATGGAATGGCATGGAATGGCATGGAATGGCATGGAATGGCATGGAATGGCATGGAATGGCATGGAATGGCATGGAATGGCATTGCACGGCATGGCACGGCATGGCACGGCATAGCACGGCATGGCACGGCATGGCACCGCATTGAGTGGCATGGAATGGCATGGAATGGCATGGACTGGCATGGAATGGCATGGAATGGCATGGCACCTGCATGGCACCGGCATGGCACCGGCATGGCACGGCATGGCACGGCATGGCACCGGCATGGCACGTCATGGCACCGGCATGGCACGGCATGGCACCGCATTGAGTGGCATGGAATGGCATGGAATGACATGGAATGGCATGGAATGGCATGGCACCGCATGGCACGGCATGGCACGGCATGGCACCGGCATGGCACGGCATGGCACGGCATGGCACGTCATGGCACGGCATGGCACGGCATTGAAAGGCATGGAATGGCATGGCATGGCACGGCATGGCACGTCATGGCACGGCATGGCACGGCATTGAAAGGCATGGAATGGCATGGAATGGCATGGAATGGCATGGAATGGCATGGAATGGCATGGCACCGCATGGCACGGCATGGCACGGCATGGCACCGGCATGGCACGGCATGGCACGGCATAGCACGGCATGGCACGGCATGGCACGGCATGGCACCGCATTGAGTGGCATGGAATGGCATGGAATGGCATGGACTGGCATGGAATGGCATGGAATGGCATGGAATGGCATGGACTGGCATGGAATGGCATGGAATGGCATGGCACCGGCATGGCACCGGCATGGCACCGGCATGGCACCGGCATGGCACGGCATGGCACGGCATGGCACGTCATGGCACCGGCATGGCACGGCATGGCACCGCATTGAGTGGCATGGAATGGCATGGAATGGCATGGAATGGCATGGACTGGCATGGACTGGCATGGAATGGCATGGAATGGCATGGAATGGCATGGAATGGCATGGAATGACATGGAATGGCATGGAATGACATGGAATGGCATGGAATGGCATGGCACCGCATGGCACGGCATGGCACGGCATGGCACCGGCATGGCACGGCATGGCACCGGCATGGCACGGCATGGCACCGGCATGGCACGGCATGGCACCGGCATGGCACGGCATGGCACCGGCATGGCACGGCATGGCACCGGCATGGCACGGCATGGAATGGCATGGAATGGCATGGAATGGCATGGAATGGCATGGAATGGCATGGCACGGCATGGCACGGCATGGCACGGCATTGAAAGGCATGGAATGGCATGGAATGGCATGGAATGGCATGGAATGGCATGGAATGGCATGGAATGGCATGGAATGGCATGGAATGGCATGGAATGGCATGGAATGGCATGGAATGGCATGGAATGGCATGGAATGGCATGGAATGGCATGGAATGGCATGGAATGGCATGGAATGGCATGGAATGGCATGGAATGGCATGGAATGGCATGGAATGACATGGAATGGCATGGAATGACATGGAATGGCATGGAATGGCATGGCACCGCATGGCACGGCATGGCACGGCATGGCACGGCATGGCACCGGCATGGCACGTCATGGCACCGGCATGGCACGGCATGGCACCGGCATGGCACGGCATGGCACCGGCATGGCACGGCATGGCACGGCATGGCACGGCATGGCACGGCATGGCACCGGCATGGCACGGCATGGCACCGGCATGGCACGGCATGGCACCGGCATGGCACGGCATGGCACCGGCATGGCACGGCATGGAATGGCATGGAATGGCATGGAATGGCATGGAATGGCATGGAATGGCATGGAATGGCATGGAATGGCATGGAATGGCATGGAATGGCATGGAATGGCATGGAATGGCATGGAATGGCATGGAATGGCATGGAATGGCATGGAATGGCATGGAATGGCATGGAATGGCATGGAATGGCATGGAATGGCATGGAATGGCATGGAATGGCATGGAATGGCATGGAATGGCATGGAATGGCATGGAATGGCATGGAATGGCATGGAATGGCATGGAATGGCATGGAATGGCATGGAATGGCATGGAATGGCATGGAATGGCATGGAATGGCATGGAATGGCATGGAATGGCATGGAATGGCATGGAATGGCATGGAATGGCATGGAATGGCATGGAATGGCATGGAATGGCATGGAATGGCATGGAATGGCATGGAATGGCATGGAATGGCATGGAATGGCATGGAATGGCATGGAATGGCATGGAATGGCATGGAATGGCATGGAATGGCATGGAATGGCATGGAATGGCATGGAATGGCATGGAATGGCATGGAATGGCATGGAATGGCATGGAATGGCATGGAATGACATGGAATGGCATGGAATGACATGGAATGGCATGGAATGACATGGAATGGCATGGAATGGCATGGCACCGCATGGCACGGCATGGCACGGCATGGCACCGGCATGGCACGGCATGGCACGGCATAGCACGGCATGGCACGGCATGGCACGGCATGGCACCGCATTGAGTGGCATGGAATGGCATGGAATGGCATGGACTGGCATGGAATGGCATGGAATGGCATGGAATGGCATGGACTGGCATGGAATGGCATGGAATGGCATGGCACCGGCATGGCACCGGCATGGCACCGGCATGGCACCGGCATGGCACGGCATGGCACGGCATGGCACGTCATGGCACCGGCATGGCACGGCATGGCACCGCATTGAGTGGCATGGAATGGCATGGAATGGCATGGAATGGCATGGACTGGCATGGACTGGCATGGAATGGCATGGAATGGCATGGAATGTCATGGAATGGCATGGAATGACATGGAATGGCATGGAATGACATGGAATGGCATGGAATGGCATGGCACCGCATGGCACGGCATGGCACGGCATGGCACCGGCATGGCACGGCATGGCACCGGCATGGCACGGCATGGCACCGGCATGGCACGGCATGGAATGGCATGGAATGGCATGGAATGGCATGGAATGGCATGGAATGGCATGGCACGGCATGGCACGGCATTGAAAGGCATGGAATGGCATGGAATGGCATGGAATGGCATGGAATGGCATGGAATGGCATGGAATGGCATGGAATGGCATGGAATGGCATGGAATGGCATGGAATGGCATGGAATGGCATGGAATGGCATGGAATGGCATGGAATGGCATGGAATGGCATGGAATGGCATGGAATGGCATGGAATGGCATGGAATGGCATGGAATGGCATGGAATGGCATGGAATGGCATGGAATGGCATGGAATGGCATGGAATGGCATGGCACGGCATGGCACCGGCATGGCACGGCATGGCCCCGGCATGGCACGGCATGGCACCGGCATGGCACGGCATGGCACCGGCATGGCACGGCATGGCACCGGCATGGCACGGCATGGCACCGGCATGGCACGGCATGGCACGGCATGGCACCGGCATGGCACGGCATGGCACGGCATGGCACCGGCATGGCACGGCATGGCACCGGCATGGCACGGCATGGCACCGGCATGGCACGGCATGGCACCGGCATGGCACGGCATGGCACCGGCATGGCACGGCATGGCACCGGCATGGCACGGCATGGCACCGGCATGGCAGGGCATGGCACCGGCATGGCACGGCATGGCACCGGCATGGCACGGCATGGCACCGGCATGGCACGGCATGGCACCGGCATGGCACGGCATGGCACCGGCATGGCACGGCATGGCACCGGCATGGCACGGCATGGCACCGGCATGGCACGGCATGGCACCGGCATGGCACGGCATGGCACCGGCATGGCACGGCATGGCACCGGCATGGCACGGCATGGCACCGGCATGGCACGGCATGGCACCGGCATGGCACGGCATGGCACCGGCATGGCACGGCATGGCACCGGCATGGCACGGCATGGCACCGGCATGGCACGGCATGGCACCGGCATGGCACGGCATGGCACCGGCATGGCACGGCATGGAATGGCATGGCACGGCATGGAATGGCATGGAATGGCATGGAATGGCATGGACTGGCATGGAATGGCATGGAATGGCATGGCACCGGCATGGCACCGGCATGGCACCGGCATGGCACCGGCATGGCACCGGCATGGCACCGGCATGGCACGGCATGGCACCGGCATGGCACGTCATGGCACCGGCATGGCACGGCATGGCACCGCATTGAGTGGCATGGAATGGCATGGAATGGCATGGAATGGCATGGAATGGCATGGACTGGCATGGAATGGCATGGAATGGCATGGAATGGCATGGAATGGCATGGAATGGCATGGAATGACATGGAATGGGATGGAATGGCATGGCACCGCATGGCACGGCATGGCACGGCATGGCACCGGCATGGCACGGCATGGCACGGCATGGCACCGGCATGGCACGGCATGGCACCGGCATGGCACGGCATGGCACCGGCATGGCACGGCATGGCACCGGCATGGCACGGCATGGCACCGGCATGGCACGGCATGGCACCGGCATGGCACGGCATGGCACCGGCATGGCACGGCATGGCACCGGCATGGCACGGCATGGCACCGGCATGGCACGGCATGGCACCGGCATGGCACGGCATGGAATGGCATGGAATGGCATGGAATGGCATGGAATGGCATGGAATGGCATGGAATGGCATGGAATGGCATGGAATGGCATGGAATGGCATGGAATGGCATGGAATGGCATGGAATGGTATGGAATGGCATGGAATGGCATGGAATGGCATGGAATGGCATGGAATGGCATGGAATGGCATGGAATGGCATGGAATGGCATGGAATGGCATGGAATGGCATGGAATGGCATGGAATGGCATGGAATGGCATGGAATGGCATGGAATGGCATGGAATGGCATGGAATGGCATGGAATGGCATGGAATGGCATGGAATGACATGGAATGGCATGGAATGACATGGAATGGCATGGAATGGCATGGCACCGCATGGCACGGCATGGCACGGCATGGCACGGCATGGCACCGGCATGGCACGTCATGGCACCGGCATGGCACGGCATGGCACCGGCATGGCACGGCATGGCACCGGCATGGCACGGCATGGCACCGGCATGGCACGGCATGGCACGGCATGGCACGGCATGGCACGGCATGGCACCGGCATGGCACGGCATGGCACCGGCATGGCACGGCATGGCACCGGCATGGCACGGCATGGCACCGGCATGGCACGGCATGGCACCGGCATGGCACGGCATGGAATGGCATGGCACGGCATGGAATGGCATGGAATGGCATGGAATGGCATGGAATGGCATGGAATGGCATGGAATGGCATGGAATGGCATGGAATGGCATGGAATGGCATGGAATGGCATGGAATGGCATGGAATGGCATGGAATGGCATGGAATGGCATGGAATGGCATGGAATGGCATGGAATGGCATGGAATGGCATGGAATGGCATGGAATGGCATGGAATGGCATGGAATGGCATGGAATGGCATGGAATGGCATGGAATGGCATGGAATGGCATGGAATGGCATGGAATGGCATGGAATGGCATGGAATGGCATGGAATGGCATGGAATGGCATGGAATGGCATGGAATGGCATGGAATGGCATGGAATGGCATGGAATGGCATGGAATGGCATGGAATGGCATGGCACCGCATGGCACGGCATGGCACGGCATGGCACGGCATAGCACGGCATGGCACGGCATGGCACCGCATTGAGTGGCATGGAATGGCATGGAATGGCATGGACTGGCATGGAATGGCATGGAATGGCATGGAATGGCATGGAATGGCATGGAATGGCATGGAATGGCATGGAATGGCATGGAATGGCATGGAATGGCATGGAATGGCATGGAATGGCATGGAATGGCATGGAATGGCATGGAATGGCATGGCACCGCATGGCACGGCATGGCACGGCATGGCACGGCATAGCACGGCATGGCACGGCATGGCACCGCATTGAGTGGCATGGAATGGCATGGAATGGCATGGACTGGCATGGAATGGCATGGAATGGCATGGAATGGCATGGAATGGCATGGCACCTGCATGGCACCGGCATGGCACCGGCATGGCACGGCATGGCACGGCATGGCACCGGCATGGCACGTCATGGCACCGGCATGGCACGGCATGGCACCGCATTGAGTGGCATGGAATGGCATGGAATGACATGGAATGGCATGGAATGGCATGGCACCGCATAGCACGGCATGGCACGGCATGGCACCGGCATGGCACGGCATGGCACCGGCATGGCACGGCATGGCACCGGCATGGCACGGCATGGCACCGGCATGGCACGGCATGGAATGGCATGGAATGGCATGGAATGGCATGGAATGGCATGGAATGGCATGGAATGGCATGGAATGGCATGGAATGGCATGGAATGGCATGGAATGGCATGGAATGGCATGGAATGGTATGGAATGGCATGGAATGGCATGGAATGGCATGGAATGGCATGGAATGGCATGGAATGGCATGGAATGGCATGGAATGGCATGGAATGGCATGGAATGGCATGGAATGGCATGGAATGGCATGGAATGGCATGGAATGGCATGGAATGGCATGGAATGGCATGGAATGGCATGGAATGGCATGGAATGGCATGGAATGGCATGGAATGGCATGGAATGGCATGGAATGGCATGGAATGACATGGAATGGCATGGAATGGCATGGCACCGCATGGCACGGCATGGCACGGCATGGCACGGCATGGCACCGGCATGGCACGTCATGGCACCGGCATGGCACGGCATGGCACCGGCATGGCACGGCATGGCACCGGCATGGCACGGCATGGCACCGGCATGGCACGGCATGGCACCGGCATGGCACGGCATGGCACCGGCATGGCACGGCATGGCACCGGCATGGCACGGCATGGCACCGGCATGGCACGGCATGGCACCGGCATGGCACGGCATGGCACCGGCATGGCACGGCATGGCACCGGCATGGCACGGCATGGCACCGGCATGGCACGGCATGGCACCGGCATGGCACGGCATGGCACCGGCATGGCACGGCATGGCACGGCATGGCACGGCATGGCACGGCATGGCACGGCATGGCACGGCATGGCACGGCATGGCACGGCATGGCACGGCATGGCACGGCATGGCACGGCATGGCACGGCATGGCACGGCATGGCACGGCATGGCACGGCATGGCACGGCATGGCACGGCATGGCACGGCATGGCACGGCATGGCACGGCATTGAAAGGCATGGAATGGCATGGAAAGGCATGGAATGGCATGGAATGGCATGGAATGGCATGGAATGGCATGGAATGGCATGGAATGGCATGGAATGGCATGGAATGGCATGGAATGGCATGGAATGGCATGGAATGGCATGGAATGGCATGGAATGGCATGGAATGGCATGGAATGGCATGGAATGGCATGGCACCGGCATGGCACGGCATGGCACCGGCATGGCACGGCATGGCACGGCATGGCACCGGCATGGCACGGCATGGCACCGGCATGGCACGGCATGGCACCGGCATGGCACGGCATGGCACCGGCATGGCACGGCATGGCACCGGCATGGCACGGCATGGCACCGGCATGGCACGGCATGGCACCGGCATGGCACGGCATGGCACCGGCATGGCACCGGCATGGCACCGGCATGGCACCGGCATGGCACGGCATGGCACCGGCATGGCACGGCATGGCACCGGCATGGCACGGCATGGCACCGGCATGGCACGGCATGGCACCGGCATGGCACGGCATGGCACCGGCATGGCACGGCATGGCACCGGCATGGCACGGCATGGCACCGGCATGGCACGGCATGGCACCGGCATGGCACGGCATGGCACCGGCATGGCACGGCATGGCACCGGCATGGCACCGGCATGGCACGGCATGGCACCGGCATGGCACGGCATGGCACCGGCATGGCACGGCATGGCACCGGCATGGCACGGCATGGCACCGGCATGGCACGGCATGGCACCGGCATGGCACGGCATGGAATGGCATGGCACGGCATGGAATGGCATGGCACGGCATGGAATGGCATGGAATGGCATGGAATGGCATGGAATGGCATGGAATGGCATGGAATGGCATGGAATGGCATGGAATGGCATGGAATGGCATGGAATGGCATGGAATGGCATGGAATGGCATGGAATGGCATGGAATGGCATGGAATGGCATGGAATGGCATTGCACGGCATGGCACGGCATGGCACGGCATAGCACGGCATGGCACGGCATGGCACCGCATTGAGTGGCATGGAATGGCATGGAATGGCATGGACTGGCATGGAATGGCATGGAATGGCATGGCACCTGCATGGCACCGGCATGGCACCGGCATGGCACGGCATGGCACGGCATGGCACCGGCATGGCACGTCATGGCACCGGCATGGCACGGCATGGCACCGCATTGAGTGGCATGGAATGGCATGGAATGACATGGAATGGCATGGAATGGCATGGCACCGCATGGCACGGCATGGCACGGCATGGCACCGGCATGGCACGGCATGGCACGGCATGGCACGTCATGGCACGGCATGGCACGGCATTGAAAGGCATGGAATGGCATGGCATGGCACGGCATGGCACGTCATGGCACGGCATGGCACGGCATTGAAAGGCATGGAATGGCATGGAATGGCATGGAATGGCATGGAATGGCATGGAATGGCATGGCACCGCATGGCACGGCATGGCACGGCATGGCACCGGCATGGCACGGCATGGCACGGCATAGCACGGCATGGCACGGCATGGCACGGCATGGCACCGCATTGAGTGGCATGGAATGGCATGGAATGGCATGGACTGGCATGGAATGGCATGGAATGGCATGGAATGGCATGGACTGGCATGGAATGGCATGGAATGGCATGGCACCGGCATGGCACCGGCATGGCACCGGCATGGCACCGGCATGGCACGGCATGGCACGGCATGGCACGTCATGGCACCGGCATGGCACGGCATGGCACCGCATTGAGTGGCATGGAATGGCATGGAATGGCATGGAATGGCATGGACTGGCATGGACTGGCATGGAATGGCATGGAATGGCATGGAATGGCATGGAATGGCATGGAATGACATGGAATGGCATGGAATGACATGGAATGGCATGGAATGGCATGGCACCGCATGGCACGGCATGGCACGGCATGGCACCGGCATGGCACGGCATGGCACCGGCATGGCACGGCATGGCACCGGCATGGCACGGCATGGCACCGGCATGGCACGGCATGGCACCGGCATGGCACGGCATGGAATGGCATGGAATGGCATGGAATGGCATGGAATGGCATGGAATGGCATGGAATGGCATGGAATGGCATGGAATGGCATGGAATGGCATGGAATGGCATGGCACGGCATGGCACGGCATGGCACGGCATTGAAAGGCATGGAATGGCATGGAATGGCATGGAATGGCATGGAATGGCATGGAATGGCATGGAATGGCATGGAATGGCATGGAATGGCATGGAATGGCATGGAATGGCATGGAATGGCATGGAATGGCATGGAATGGCATGGAATGGCATGGAATGGCATGGAATGGCATGGAATGGCATGGAATGGCATGGAATGGCATGGAATGGCATGGAATGGCATGGAATGGCATGGAATGGCATGGAATGACATGGAATGGCATGGAATGACATGGAATGGCATGGAATGGCATGGAATGGCATGGCACCGCATGGCACGGCATGGCACGGCATGGCACGGCATGGCACCGGCATGGCACCGGCATGGCACGGCATGGCACCGGCATGGCACGGCATGGCACCGGCATGGCACGGCATGGCACGGCATGGCACGGCATGGCACGGCATGGCACCGGCATGGCACGGCATGGCACCGGCATGGCACGGCATGGCACCGGCATGGCACGGCATGGCACCGGCATGGCACGGCATGGAATGGCATGGAATGGCATGGAATGGCATGGAATGGCATGGAATGGCATGGAATGGCATGGAATGGCATGGAATGGCATGGAATGGCATGGAATGGCATGGAATGGCATGGAATGGCATGGAATGGCATGGAATGGCATGGAATGGCATGGAATGGCATGGAATGGCATGGAATGGCATGGAATGGCATGGAATGGCATGGAATGGCATGGAATGGCATGGAATGGCATGGAATGGCATGGAATGGCATGGAATGGCATGGAATGGCATGGAATGGCATGGAATGGCATGGAATGGCATGGAATGGCATGGAATGGCATGGAATGGCATGGAATGGCATGGAATGGCATGGAATGGCATGGAATGGCATGGAATGGCATGGAATGGCATGGAATGGCATGGAATGGCATGGAATGGCATGGAATGGCATGGAATGGCATGGAATGGCATGGAATGGCATGGAATGGCATGGAATGGCATGGAATGGCATGGAATGGCATGGAATGGCATGGAATGGCATGGAATGGCATGGAATGGCATGGAATGGCATGGAATGGCATGGAATGGCATGGAATGGCATGGAATGGCATGGAATGGCATGGAATGGCATGGAATGGCATGGAATGGCATGGAATGGCATGGAATGGCATGGAATGGCATGGAATGGCATGGAATGGCATGGAATGGCATGGAATGGCATGGAATGGCATGGAATGGCATGGAATGGCATGGAATGGCATGGAATGACATGGAATGGCATGGAATGACATGGAATGGCATGGAATGACATGGAATGGCATGGAATGGCATGGCACCGCATGGCACGGCATGGCACGGCATGGCACCGGCATGGCACGGCATGGCACGGCATAGCACGGCATGGCACGGCATGGCACGGCATGGCACCGCATTGAGTGGCATGGAATGGCATGGAATGGCATGGACTGGCATGGAATGGCATGGAATGGCATGGAATGGCATGGACTGGCATGGAATGGCATGGAATGGCATGGCACCGGCATGGCACCGGCATGGCACCGGCATGGCACCGGCATGGCACGGCATGGCACGGCATGGCACGTCATGGCACCGGCATGGCACGGCATGGCACCGCATTGAGTGGCATGGAATGGCATGGAATGGCATGGAATGGCATGGACTGGCATGGACTGGCATGGAATGGCATGGAATGGCATGGAATGTCATGGAATGGCATGGAATGACATGGAATGGCATGGAATGACATGGAATGGCATGGAATGGCATGGCACCGCATGGCACGGCATGGCACGGCATGGCACCGGCATGGCACGGCATGGCACCGGCATGGCACGGCATGGCACCGGCATGGCACGGCATGGAATGGCATGGAATGGCATGGAATGGCATGGAATGGCATGGAATGGCATGGCACGGCATGGCACGGCATTGAAAGGCATGGAATGGCATGGAATGGCATGGAATGGCATGGAATGGCATGGAATGGCATGGAATGGCATGGAATGGCATGGAATGGCATGGAATGGCATGGAATGGCATGGAATGGCATGGAATGGCATGGAATGGCATGGAATGGCATGGAATGGCATGGAATGGCATGGAATGGCATGGCACCGCATGGCACGGCATGGCACGGCATGGCACCGGCATGGCACGGCATGGCCCCGGCATGGCACGGCATGGCACCGGCATGGCACGGCATGGCACCGGCATGGCACGGCATGGCACCGGCATGGCACGGCATGGCACCGGCATGGCACGGCATGGCACCGGCATGGCACGGCATGGCACGGCATGGCACCGGCATGGCACGGCATGGCACGGCATGGCACCGGCATGGCACGGCATGGCACCGGCATGGCACGGCATGGCACCGGCATGGCACGGCATGGCACCGGCATGGCACGGCATGGCACCGGCATGGCAGGGCATGGCACCGGCATGGCACGGCATGGCACCGGCATGGCACGGCATGGCACCGGCATGGCACGGCATGGCACCGGCATGGCACGGCATGGCACCGGCATGGCACGGCATGGCACCGGCATGGCACGGCATGGCACCGGCATGGCACGGCATGGCACCGGCATGGCACGGCATGGCACCGGCATGGCACGGCATGGCACCGGCATGGCACGGCATGGCACCGGCATGGCACGGCATGGCACCGGCATGGCACGGCATGGCACCGGCATGGCACGGCATGGCACCGGCATGGCACGGCATGGCACCGGCATGGCACGGCATGGCACCGGCATGGCACGGCATGGCACCGGCATGGCACGGCATGGAATGGCATGGCACGGCATGGAATGGCATGGAATGGCATGGAATGGCATGGACTGGCATGGAATGGCATGGAATGGCATGGCACCGGCATGGCACCGGCATGGCACCGGCATGGCACCGGCATGGCACCGGCATGGCACCGGCATGGCACGGCATGGCACCGGCATGGCACGTCATGGCACCGGCATGGCACGGCATGGCACCGCATTGAGTGGCATGGAATGGCATGGAATGGCATGGAATGGCATGGAATGGCATGGACTGGCATGGAATGGCATGGAATGGCATGGAATGGCATGGAATGGCATGGAATGGCATGGAATGACATGGAATGGGATGGAATGGCATGGCACGGCATGGCACCGGCATGGCACGGCATGGCACGGCATGGCACCGGCATGGCACGGCATGGCACCGGCATGGCACGGCATGGCACCGGCATGGCACGGCATGGCACCGGCATGGCACGGCATGGCACCGGCATGGCACGGCATGGCACCGGCATGGCACGGCATGGCACCGGCATGGCACGGCATGGCACCGGCATGGCACGGCATGGCACCGGCATGGCACGGCATGGAATGGCATGGAATGGCATGGAATGGCATGGAATGGCATGGAATGGCATGGAATGGCATGGAATGGCATGGAATGGCATGGAATGGCATGGAATGGCATGGAATGGCATGGAATGGTATGGAATGGCATGGAATGGCATGGAATGGCATGGAATGGCATGGAATGGCATGGAATGGCATGGAATGGCATGGAATGGCATGGAATGGCATGGAATGGCATGGAATGGCATGGAATGGCATGGAATGGCATGGAATGGCATGGAATGGCATGGAATGGCATGGAATGGCATGGAATGGCATGGAATGGCATGGAATGGCATGGAATGGCATGGAATGGCATGGAATGGCATGGAATGACATGGAATGGCATGGAATGACATGGAATGGCATGGAATGGCATGGCACCGCATGGCACGGCATGGCACGGCATGGCACGGCATGGCACCGGCATGGCACGTCATGGCACCGGCATGGCACGGCATGGCACCGGCATGGCACGGCATGGCACCGGCATGGCACGGCATGGCACCGGCATGGCACGGCATGGCACGGCATGGCACGGCATGGCACGGCATGGCACCGGCATGGCACGGCATGGCACCGGCATGGCACGGCATGGCACCGGCATGGCACGGCATGGCACCGGCATGGCACGGCATGGAATGGCATGGCACGGCATGGAATGGCATGGAATGGCATGGAATGGCATGGAATGGCATGGAATGGCATGGAATGGCATGGAATGGCATGGAATGGCATGGAATGGCATGGAATGGCATGGAATGGCATGGAATGGCATGGAATGGCATGGAATGGCATGGAATGGCATGGAATGGCATGGAATGGCATGGAATGGCATGGAATGGCATGGAATGGCATGGAATGGCATGGAATGGCATGGAATGGCATGGAATGGCATGGAATGGCATGGAATGGCATGGAATGGCATGGAATGGCATGGAATGGCATGGAATGGCATGGAATGGCATGGAATGGCATGGAATGGCATGGCACCGCATGGCACGGCATGGCACGGCATGGCACGGCATAGCACGGCATGGCACGGCATGGCACCGCATTGAGTGGCATGGAATGGCATGGAATGGCATGGACTGGCATGGAATGGCATGGAATGGCATGGAATGGCATGGAATGGCATGGAATGGCATGGAATGGCATGGAATGGCATGGAATGGCATGGAATGGCATGGAATGGCATGGAATGGCATGGAATGGCATGGAATGGCATGGAATGGCATGGAATGGCATGGAATGGCATGGAATGGCATGGCACCGCATGGCACGGCATGGCACGGCATGGCACGGCATAGCACGGCATGGCACGGCATGGCACCGCATTGAGTGGCATGGAATGGCATGGAATGGCATGGACTGGCATGGAATGGCATGGAATGGCATGGAATGGCATGGACTGGCATGGAATGGCATGGAATGGCATGGCACCTGCATGGCACCGGCATGGCACCGGCATGGCACGGCATGGCACGGCATGGCACCGGCATGGCACGTCATGGCACCGGCATGGCACGGCATGGCACCGCATTGAGTGGCATGGAATGGCATGGAATGACATGGAATGGCATGGAATGGCATGGCACCGCATAGCACGGCATGGCACGGCATGGCACCGGCATGGCACGGCATGGCACCGGCATGGCACGGCATGGCACCGGCATGGCACGGCATGGCACCGGCATGGCACGGCATGGAATGGCATGGAATGGCATGGAATGGCATGGAATGGCATGGAATGGCATGGAATGGCATGGAATGGCATGGAATGGCATGGAATGGCATGGAATGGCATGGAATGGCATGGAATGGCATGGAATGGTATGGAATGGCATGGAATGGCATGGAATGGCATGGAATGGCATGGAATGGCATGGAATGGCATGGAATGGCATGGAATGGCATGGAATGGCATGGAATGGCATGGAATGGCATGGAATGGCATGGAATGGCATGGAATGGCATGGAATGGCATGGAATGGCATGGAATGGCATGGAATGGCATGGAATGGCATGGAATGGCATGGAATGGCATGGAATGGCATGGAATGACATGGAATGGCATGGAATGACATGGAATGGCATGGAATGGCATGGCACCGCATGGCACGGCATGGCACGGCATGGCACGGCATGGCACCGGCATGGCACGGCATGGCACCGGCATGGCACGGCATGGCACCGGCATGGCACGGCATGGCACCGGCATGGCACGGCATGGCACCGGCATGGCACGGCATGGCACCGGCATGGCACGGCATGGCACCGGCATGGCACGGCATGGCACGGCATGGCACCGGCATGGCACGTCATGGCACCGGCATGGCACGGCATGGCACCGGCATTGAGTGGCATGGAATGGCATGGAATGGCATGGAATGGCATGGACTGGCATGGACTGGCATGGAATGGCATGGAATGGCATGGAATGGCATGGAATGGCATGGAATGACATGGAATGGCATGGAATGGCATGGAATGACATGGAATGGCATGGAATGGCATGGAATGGCATGGAATGGCATGGAATGGCATGGAATGGCATGGCACCGCATGGCACGGCATGGCACGGCATGGCACGGCATGGCACGGCATGGCACCGGCATGGCACGGCATGGCACGGCATGGCACGGCATGGCACCGGCATGGCACGGCATGGCACCGGCATGGCACGGCATGGCACCGGCATGGCACGGCATGGCACCGGCATGGCACGGCATGGCACCGGCATGGCACGGCATGGCACCGGCATGGCACGGCATGGCACCGGCATGGCACGGCATGGCACCGGCATGGCACGGCATGGCACCGGCATGGCACGGCATGGCACGGCATGGCACCGGCATGGCACGGCATGGCACCGGCATGGCACGGCATGGCACCGGCATGGCACGGCATGGCACCGGCATGGCACGGCATGGCACCGGCATGGCACGACATGGCACCGGCATGGCACGGCATGGAATGGCATGGCACGGCATGGAATGGCATGGAATGGCATGGAATGGCATGGAATGGCATGGAATGGCATGGAATGGCATGGAATGGCATGGAATGGCATGGAATGGCATGGAGTAGCATGGAATGGCATGGAATGGCATGGAATGGCATGGAATGGCATGGAATGGCATGGAATGGCATGGAATGGCATGGAATGGCATGGAATGGCATGGAATGGCATGGAATGGCATGGCACCGCATGGCACGGGATGGCACGGCATGGCACGGCATAGCACGGCATGGCACGGCATGGCACCGCATTGAGTGGCATGGAATGGCATGGAATGGCATGGACTGGCATGGAATGGCATGGAATGGCATGGAATGGCATGGAATGGCATGGAATGGCATGGAATGGCATGGAATGGCATGGAATGGCATGGAATGGCATGGAATGGCATGGAATGGCATGGAATGGCATGGAATGGCATGGAATGGCATGGAATGGCATGGAATGGCATGGAATGGCATGGCACCGCATGGCACGGCATGGCACGGCATGGCACGGCATAGCACGGCATGGCACGGCATGGCACCGCATTGAGTGGCATGGAATGGCATGGAATGGCATGGACTGGCATGGAATGGCATGGAATGGCATGGCACCTGCATGGCACCGGCATGGCACCGGCATGGCACGGCATGGCACGGCATGGCACCGGCATGGCACGTCATGGCACCGGCATGGCACGGCATGGCACCGCATTGAGTGGCATGGAATGGCATGGAATGACATGGAATGGCATGGAATGGCATGGCACCGCATGGCACGGCATGGCACGGCATGGCACCGGCATGGCACGGCATGGCACCGGCATGGCACGGCATGGCACCGGCATGGCACGGCATGGCACCGGCATGGCACGGCATGGCACCGGCATGGCACGGCATGGCACCGGCATGGCACGGCATGGCACCGGCATGGCACGGCATGGCACCGGCATGGCACGGCATGGCACCGGCATGGCACGGCATGGCACCGGCATGGCACGGCATGGCACCGGCATGGCACGGCATGGCACCGGCATGGCACGGCATGGCACCGGCATGGCACGGCATGGCACCGGCATGGCACGGCATGGCACCGGCATGGCACGGCATGGCACCGGCATGGCACGGCATGGCACCGGCATGGCACCGGCATGGCACGGCATGGCACCGGCATGGCACGGCATGGCACCGGCATGGCACGGCATGGAATGGCATGGCACGGCATGGAATGGCATGGCACGGCATGGAATGGCATGGAATGGCATGGAATGGCATGGAATGGCATGGAATGGCATGGAATGGCATGGAATGGCATGGAATGGCATGGAATGGCATGGAATGGCATGGAATGGCATGGAATGGCATGGAATGGCATGGAATGGCATGGAATGGCATGGAATGGCATGGAATGGCATGGAATGGCATGGAATGGCATGGAATGGCATTGCACGGCATGGCACGGCATGGCACGGCATAGCACGGCATGGCACGGCATGGCACCGCATTGAGTGGCATGGAATGGCATGGAATGGCATGGACTGGCATGGAATGGCATGGAATGGCATGGCACCTGCATGGCACCGGCATGGCACCGGCATGGCACGGCATGGCACGGCATGGCACCGGCATGGCACGTCATGGCACCGGCATGGCACGGCATGGCACCGCATTGAGTGGCATGGAATGGCATGGAATGACATGGAATGGCATGGAATGGCATGGCACCGCATGGCACGGCATGGCACGGCATGGCACCGGCATGGCACGGCATGGCACGGCATGGCACGTCATGGCACGGCATGGCACGGCATTGAAAGGCATGGAATGGCATGGCATGGCACGGCATGGCACGTCATGGCACGGCATGGCACGGCATTGAAAGGCATGGAATGGCATGGAATGGCATGGAATGGCATGGAATGGCATGGAATGGCATGGCACGGCATGGCACGGCATGGCACCGGCATGGCACGGCATGGCACGGCATAGCACGGCATGGCACGGCATGGCACGGCATGGCACCGCATTGAGTGGCATGGAATGGCATGGAATGGCATGGACTGGCATGGAATGGCATGGAATGGCATGGAATGGCATGGACTGGCATGGAATGGCATGGAATGGCATGGCACCGGCATGGCACCGGCATGGCACCGGCATGGCACCGGCATGGCACGGCATGGCACGGCATGGCACGTCATGGCACCGGCATGGCACGGCATGGCACCGCATTGAGTGGCATGGAATGGCATGGAATGGCATGGAATGGCATGGACTGGCATGGACTGGCATGGAATGGCATGGAATGGCATGGAATGGCATGGAATGGCATGGAATGACATGGAATGGCATGGAATGACATGGAATGGCATGGAATGGCATGGCACCGCATGGCACGGCATGGCACGGCATGGCACCGGCATGGCACGGCATGGCACCGGCATGGCACGGCATGGCACCGGCATGGCACGGCATGGCACCGGCATGGCACGGCATGGCACCGGCATGGCACGGCATGGCACCGGCATG
The DNA here is from genome assembly GCA_963971235.1 of Cryptus armator. Lineage (NCBI taxonomy): Eukaryota > Metazoa > Arthropoda > Insecta > Hymenoptera > Ichneumonidae > Cryptus > Cryptus armator. Next base: position 45,237 of record CAXARG010000259.1, on the reverse strand, counting down.
GCACGGCATGGAATGGCATGGAATGGCATGGAATGGCATGGAATGGCATGGAATGGCATGGAATGGCATGGAATGGCATGGAATGGCATGGAATGGCATGGAATGGCATGGAATGGCATGGAATGGCATGGCACGGCATGGCACGGCATGGCACGGCATTGAAAGGCATGGAATGGCATGGAATGGCATGGAATGGCATGGAATGGCATGGAATGGCATGGAATGGCATGGAATGGCATGGAATGGCATGGAATGGCATGGAATGGCATGGAATGGCATGGAATGGCATGGAATGGCATGGAATGGCATGGAATGGCATGGAATGGCATGGAATGGCATGGAATGGCATGGAATGGCATGGAATGGCATGGCACCGCATGGCACGGCATGGCACGGCATGGCACGGCATAGCACGGCATGGCACGGCATGGCACCGCATTGAGTGGCATGGAATGGCATGGAATGGCATGGACTGGCATGGAATGGCATGGAATGGCATGGAATGGCATGGAATGGCATGGAATGGCATGGAATGGCATGGAATGGCATGGAATGGCATGGAATGGCATGGAATGGCATGGAATGGCATGGAATGGCATGGAATGGCATGGAATGGCATGGAATGGCATGGAATGGCATGGAATGGCATGGCACCGCATGGCACGGCATGGCACGGCATGGCACGGCATAGCACGGCATGGCACGGCATGGCACCGCATTGAGTGGCATGGAATGGCATGGAATGGCATGGACTGGCATGGAATGGCATGGAATGGCATGGAATGGCATGGACTGGCATGGAATGGCATGGAATGGCATGGCACCTGCATGGCACCGGCATGGCACCGGCATGGCACGGCATGGCACGGCATGGCACCGGCATGGCACGTCATGGCACCGGCATGGCACGGCATGGCACCGCATTGAGTGGCATGGAATGGCATGGAATGACATGGAATGGCATGGAATGGCATGGCACCGCATAGCACGGCATGGCACGGCATGGCACCGGCATGGCACGGCATGGCACCGGCATGGCACGGCATGGCACCGGCATGGCACGGCATGGCACCGGCATGGCACGGCATGGAATGGCATGGAATGGCATGGAATGGCATGGAATGGCATGGAATGGCATGGCACCGCATGGCACGGCATGGCACGGCATGGCACGGCATGGCACCGGCATGGCACGGCATGGCACCGGCATGGCACGGCATGGCACCGGCATGGCACGGCATGGAATGGCATGGCACGGCATGGAATGGCATGGAATGGCATGGAATGGCATGGAATGGCATGGAATGGCATGGAATGGCATGGAATGGCATGGAATGGCATGGAATGGCATGGAATGGCATGGAATGGCATGGAATGGCATGGAATGGCATGGAATGGCATGGAATGGCATGGAATGGCATGGAATGACATGGAATGGCATGGAATGACATGGAATGGCATGGAATGGCATGGCACCGCATGGCACGGCATGGCACGGCATGGCACGGCATGGCACCGGCATGGCACGGCATGGCACCGGCATGGCACGGCATGGCACCGGCATGGCACGGCATGGCACCGGCATGGCACGGCATGGCACCGGCATGGCACGGCATGGCACCGGCATGGCACGGCATGGCACCGGCATGGCACGGCATGGCACCGGCATGGCACCGGCATGGCACCGGCATGGCACCGGCATGGCACGGCATGGCACCGGCATGGCACGGCATGGCACCGGCATGGCACGGCATGGCACCGGCATGGCACGGCATGGCACCGGCATGGCACGGCATGGCACCGGCATGGCACGGCATGGCACCGGCATGGCACGGCATGGCACCGGCATGGCACGGCATGGCACCGGCATGGCACGGCATGGCACCGGCATGGCACGGCATGGCACCGGCATGGCACCGGCATGGCACGGCATGGCACCGGCATGGCACGGCATGGCACCGGCATGGCACGGCATGGCACCGGCATGGCACGGCATGGCACCGGCATGGCACGGCATGGCACCGGCATGGCACGGCATGGAATGGCATGGCACGGCATGGAATGGCATGGCACGGCATGGAATGGCATGGAATGGCATGGAATGGCATGGAATGGCATGGAATGGCATGGAATGGCATGGAATGGCATGGAATGGCATGGAATGGCATGGAATGGCATGGAATGGCATGGAATGGCATGGAATGGCATGGAATGGCATGGAATGGCATGGAATGGCATGGAATGGCATTGCACGGCATGGCACGGCATGGCACGGCATAGCACGGCATGGCACGGCATGGCACCGCATTGAGTGGCATGGAATGGCATGGAATGGCATGGACTGGCATGGAATGGCATGGAATGGCATGGCACCTGCATGGCACCGGCATGGCACCGGCATGGCACGGCATGGCACGGCATGGCACCGGCATGGCACGTCATGGCACCGGCATGGCACGGCATGGCACCGCATTGAGTGGCATGGAATGGCATGGAATGACATGGAATGGCATGGAATGGCATGGCACCGCATGGCACGGCATGGCACGGCATGGCACCGGCATGGCACGGCATGGCACGGCATGGCACGTCATGGCACGGCATGGCACGGCATTGAAAGGCATGGAATGGCATGGCATGGCACGGCATGGCACGTCATGGCACGGCATGGCACGGCATTGAAAGGCATGGAATGGCATGGAATGGCATGGAATGGCATGGAATGGCATGGAATGGCATGGCACCGCATGGCACGGCATGGCACGGCATGGCACCGGCATGGCACGGCATGGCACGGCATAGCACGGCATGGCACGGCATGGCACGGCATGGCACCGCATTGAGTGGCATGGAATGGCATGGAATGGCATGGACTGGCATGGAATGGCATGGAATGGCATGGAATGGCATGGACTGGCATGGAATGGCATGGAATGGCATGGCACCGGCATGGCACCGGCATGGCACCGGCATGGCACCGGCATGGCACGGCATGGCACGGCATGGCACGTCATGGCACCGGCATGGCACGGCATGGCACCGCATTGAGTGGCATGGAATGGCATGGAATGGCATGGAATGGCATGGACTGGCATGGACTGGCATGGAATGGCATGGAATGGCATGGAATGGCATGGAATGGCATGGAATGACATGGAATGGCATGGAATGACATGGAATGGCATGGAATGGCATGGCACCGCATGGCACGGCATGGCACGGCATGGCACCGGCATGGCACGGCATGGCACCGGCATGGCACGGCATGGCACCGGCATGGCACGGCATGGCACCGGCATGGCACGGCATGGCACCGGCATGGCACGGCATGGCACCGGCATGGCACGGCATGGAATGGCATGGAATGGCATGGAATGGCATGGAATGGCATGGAATGGCATGGAATGGCATGGAATGGCATGGAATGGCATGGAATGGCATGGAATGGCATGGCACGGCATGGCACGGCATGGCACGGCATTGAAAGGCATGGAATGGCATGGAATGGCATGGAATGGCATGGAATGGCATGGAATGGCATGGAATGGCATGGAATGGCATGGAATGGCATGGAATGGCATGGAATGGCATGGAATGGCATGGAATGGCATGGAATGGCATGGAATGGCATGGAATGGCATGGAATGGCATGGAATGGCATGGAATGGCATGGAATGGCATGGAATGGCATGGAATGGCATGGAATGGCATGGAATGGCATGGAATGGCATGGAATGGCATGGAATGGCATGGAATGACATGGAATGGCATGGAATGACATGGAATGGCATGGAATGGCATGGAATGGCATGGCACCGCATGGCACGGCATGGCACGGCATGGCACGGCATGGCACCGGCATGGCACCGGCATGGCACGGCATGGCACCGGCATGGCACGGCATGGCACCGGCATGGCACGGCATGGCACGGCATGGCACGGCATGGCACGGCATGGCACCGGCATGGCACGGCATGGCACCGGCATGGCACGGCATGGCACCGGCATGGCACGGCATGGCACCGGCATGGCACGGCATGGAATGGCATGGAATGGCATGGAATGGCATGGAATGGCATGGAATGGCATGGAATGGCATGGAATGGCATGGAATGGCATGGAATGGCATGGAATGGCATGGAATGGCATGGAATGGCATGGAATGGCATGGAATGGCATGGAATGGCATGGAATGGCATGGAATGGCATGGAATGGCATGGAATGGCATGGAATGGCATGGAATGGCATGGAATGGCATGGAATGGCATGGAATGGCATGGAATGGCATGGAATGGCATGGAATGGCATGGAATGGCATGGAATGGCATGGAATGGCATGGAATGGCATGGAATGGCATGGAATGGCATGGAATGGCATGGAATGGCATGGAATGGCATGGAATGGCATGGAATGGCATGGAATGGCATGGAATGGCATGGAATGGCATGGAATGGCATGGAATGGCATGGAATGGCATGGAATGGCATGGAATGGCATGGAATGGCATGGAATGGCATGGAATGGCATGGAATGGCATGGAATGGCATGGAATGGCATGGAATGGCATGGAATGGCATGGAATGGCATGGAATGGCATGGAATGGCATGGAATGGCATGGAATGGCATGGAATGGCATGGAATGGCATGGAATGGCATGGAATGGCATGGAATGGCATGGAATGGCATGGAATGGCATGGAATGGCATGGAATGGCATGGAATGGCATGGAATGGCATGGAATGGCATGGAATGGCATGGAATGGCATGGAATGGCATGGAATGGCATGGAATGGCATGGAATGGCATGGAATGGCATGGAATGACATGGAATGGCATGGAATGACATGGAATGGCATGGAATGACATGGAATGGCATGGAATGGCATGGCACCGCATGGCACGGCATGGCACGGCATGGCACCGGCATGGCACGGCATGGCACGGCATAGCACGGCATGGCACGGCATGGCACGGCATGGCACCGCATTGAGTGGCATGGAATGGCATGGAATGGCATGGACTGGCATGGAATGGCATGGAATGGCATGGAATGGCATGGACTGGCATGGAATGGCATGGAATGGCATGGCACCGGCATGGCACCGGCATGGCACCGGCATGGCACCGGCATGGCACGGCATGGCACGGCATGGCACGTCATGGCACCGGCATGGCACGGCATGGCACCGCATTGAGTGGCATGGAATGGCATGGAATGGCATGGAATGGCATGGACTGGCATGGACTGGCATGGAATGGCATGGAATGGCATGGAATGTCATGGAATGGCATGGAATGACATGGAATGGCATGGAATGACATGGAATGGCATGGAATGGCATGGCACCGCATGGCACGGCATGGCACGGCATGGCACCGGCATGGCACGGCATGGCACCGGCATGGCACGGCATGGCACCGGCATGGCACGGCATGGAATGGCATGGAATGGCATGGAATGGCATGGAATGGCATGGAATGGCATGGCACGGCATGGCACGGCATTGAAAGGCATGGAATGGCATGGAATGGCATGGAATGGCATGGAATGGCATGGAATGGCATGGAATGGCATGGAATGGCATGGAATGGCATGGAATGGCATGGAATGGCATGGAATGGCATGGAATGGCATGGAATGGCATGGAATGGCATGGAATGGCATGGAATGGCATGGAATGGCATGGCACCGCATGGCACGGCATGGCACGGCATGGCACCGGCATGGCACGGCATGGCCCCGGCATGGCACGGCATGGCACCGGCATGGCACGGCATGGCACCGGCATGGCACGGCATGGCACCGGCATGGCACGGCATGGCACCGGCATGGCACGGCATGGCACGGCATGGCACCGGCATGGCACGGCATGGCACGGCATGGCACCGGCATGGCACGGCATGGCACCGGCATGGCACGGCATGGCACCGGCATGGCACGGCATGGCACCGGCATGGCACGGCATGGCACCGGCATGGCACGGCATGGCACCGGCATGGCAGGGCATGGCACCGGCATGGCACGGCATGGCACCGGCATGGCACGGCATGGCACCGGCATGGCACGGCATGGCACCGGCATGGCACGGCATGGCACCGGCATGGCACGGCATGGCACCGGCATGGCACGGCATGGCACCGGCATGGCACGGCATGGCACCGGCATGGCACGGCATGGCACCGGCATGGCACGGCATGGCACCGGCATGGCACGGCATGGCACCGGCATGGCACGGCATGGCACCGGCATGGCACGGCATGGCACCGGCATGGCACGGCATGGCACCGGCATGGCACGGCATGGCACCGGCATGGCACGGCATGGAATGGCATGGCACGGCATGGAATGGCATGGAATGGCATGGAATGGCATGGACTGGCATGGAATGGCATGGAATGGCATGGCACCGGCATGGCACCGGCATGGCACCGGCATGGCACCGGCATGGCACCGGCATGGCACCGGCATGGCACGGCATGGCACCGGCATGGCACGTCATGGCACCGGCATGGCACGGCATGGCACCGCATTGAGTGGCATGGAATGGCATGGAATGGCATGGAATGGCATGGAATGGCATGGACTGGCATGGAATGGCATGGAATGGCATGGAATGGCATGGAATGGCATGGAATGGCATGGAATGACATGGAATGGGATGGAATGGCATGGCACCGCATGGCACGGCATGGCACGGCATGGCACCGGCATGGCACGGCATGGCACGGCATGGCACCGGCATGGCACGGCATGGCACCGGCATGGCACGGCATGGCACCGGCATGGCACGGCATGGCACCGGCATGGCACGGCATGGCACCGGCATGGCACGGCATGGCACCGGCATGGCACGGCATGGCACCGGCATGGCACGGCATGGCACCGGCATGGCACGGCATGGCACCGGCATGGCACGGCATGGAATGGCATGGAATGGCATGGAATGGCATGGAATGGCATGGAATGGCATGGAATGGCATGGAATGGCATGGAATGGCATGGAATGGCATGGAATGGTATGGAATGGCATGGAATGGCATGGAATGGCATGGAATGGCATGGAATGGCATGGAATGGCATGGAATGGCATGGAATGGCATGGAATGGCATGGAATGGCATGGAATGGCATGGAATGGCATGGAATGGCATGGAATGGCATGGAATGGCATGGAATGGCATGGAATGGCATGGAATGGCATGGAATGGCATGGAATGGCATGGAATGGCATGGAATGGCATGGAATGGCATGGAATGACATGGAATGGCATGGAATGACATGGAATGGCATGGAATGGCATGGCACCGCATGGCACGGCATGGCACGGCATGGCACGGCATGGCACCGGCATGGCACGTCATGGCACCGGCATGGCACGGCATGGCACCGGCATGGCACGGCATGGCACCGGCATGGCACGGCATGGCACCGGCATGGCACGGCATGGCACGGCATGGCACGGCATGGCACGGCATGGCACCGGCATGGCACGGCATGGCACCGGCATGGCACGGCATGGCACCGGCATGGCACGGCATGGCACCGGCATGGCACGGCATGGAATGGCATGGCACGGCATGGAATGGCATGGAATGGCATGGAATGGCATGGAATGGCATGGAATGGCATGGAATGGCATGGAATGGCATGGAATGGCATGGAATGGCATGGAATGGCATGGAATGGCATGGAATGGCATGGAATGGCATGGAATGGCATGGAATGGCATGGAATGGCATGGAATGGCATGGAATGGCATGGAATGGCATGGAATGGCATGGAATGGCATGGAATGGCATGGAATGGCATGGAATGGCATGGAATGGCATGGAATGGCATGGAATGGCATGGAATGGCATGGAATGGCATGGAATGGCATGGAATGGCATGGAATGGCATGGCACCGCATGGCACGGCATGGCACGGCATGGCACGGCATAGCACGGCATGGCACGGCATGGCACCGCATTGAGTGGCATGGAATGGCATGGAATGGCATGGACTGGCATGGAATGGCATGGAATGGCATGGAATGGCATGGAATGGCATGGAATGGCATGGAATGGCATGGAATGGCATGGAATGGCATGGAATGGCATGGAATGGCATGGAATGGCATGGAATGGCATGGAATGGCATGGAATGGCATGGAATGGCATGGAATGGCATGGAATGGCATGGAATGGCATGGCACCGCATGGCACGGCATGGCACGGCATGGCACGGCATAGCACGGCATGGCACGGCATGGCACCGCATTGAGTGGCATGGAATGGCATGGAATGGCATGGACTGGCATGGAATGGCATGGAATGGCATGGAATGGCATGGACTGGCATGGAATGGCATGGAATGGCATGGCACCTGCATGGCACCGGCATGGCACCGGCATGGCACGGCATGGCACGGCATGGCACCGGCATGGCACGTCATGGCACCGGCATGGCACGGCATGGCACCGCATTGAGTGGCATGGAATGGCATGGAATGACATGGAATGGCATGGAATGGCATGGCACCGCATAGCACGGCATGGCACGGCATGGCACCGGCATGGCACGGCATGGCACCGGCATGGCACGGCATGGCACCGGCATGGCACGGCATGGCACCGGCATGGCACGGCATGGAATGGCATGGAATGGCATGGAATGGCATGGAATGGCATGGAATGGCATGGAATGGCATGGAATGGCATGGAATGGCATGGAATGGCATGGAATGGCATGGAATGGCATGGAATGGCATGGAATGGTATGGAATGGCATGGAATGGCATGGAATGGCATGGAATGGCATGGAATGGCATGGAATGGCATGGAATGGCATGGAATGGCATGGAATGGCATGGAATGGCATGGAATGGCATGGAATGGCATGGAATGGCATGGAATGGCATGGAATGGCATGGAATGGCATGGAATGGCATGGAATGGCATGGAATGGCATGGAATGGCATGGAATGGCATGGAATGACATGGAATGGCATGGAATGACATGGAATGGCATGGAATGGCATGGCACCGCATGGCACGGCATGGCACGGCATGGCACGGCATGGCACCGGCATGGCACGGCATGGCACCGGCATGGCACGGCATGGCACCGGCATGGCACGGCATGGCACCGGCATGGCACGGCATGGCACCGGCATGGCACGGCATGGCACCGGCATGGCACGGCATGGCACCGGCATGGCACGGCATGGCACGGCATGGCACCGGCATGGCACGTCATGGCACCGGCATGGCACGGCATGGCACCGCATTGAGTGGCATGGAATGGCATGGAATGGCATGGAATGGCATGGACTGGCATGGACTGGCATGGAATGGCATGGAATGGCATGGAATGGCATGGAATGGCATGGAATGACATGGAATGGCATGGAATGGCATGGAATGACATGGAATGGCATGGAATGGCATGGAATGGCATGGAATGGCATGGAATGGCATGGAATGGCATGGCACCGCATGGCACGGCATGGCACGGCATGGCACGGCATGGCACGGCATGGCACCGGCATGGCACGGCATGGCACGGCATGGCACGGCATGGCACCGGCATGGCACGGCATGGCACCGGCATGGCACGGCATGGCACCGGCATGGCACGGCATGGCACCGGCATGGCACGGCATGGCACCGGCATGGCACGGCATGGCACCGGCATGGCACGGCATGGCACCGGCATGGCACGGCATGGCACCGGCATGGCACGGCATGGCACCGGCATGGCACGGCATGGCACGGCATGGCACCGGCATGGCACGGCATGGCACCGGCATGGCACGGCATGGCACCGGCATGGCACGGCATGGCACCGGCATGGCACGGCATGGCACCGGCATGGCACGACATGGCACCGGCATGGCACGGCATGGAATGGCATGGCACGGCATGGAATGGCATGGAATGGCATGGAATGGCATGGAATGGCATGGAATGGCATGGAATGGCATGGAATGGCATGGAATGGCATGGAATGGCATGGAGTAGCATGGAATGGCATGGAATGGCATGGAATGGCATGGAATGGCATGGAATGGCATGGAATGGCATGGAATGGCATGGAATGGCATGGAATGGCATGGAATGGCATGGAATGGCATGGAATGGCATGGCACCGCATGGCACGGGATGGCACGGCATGGCACGGCATAGCACGGCATGGCACGGCATGGCACCGCATTGAGTGGCATGGAATGGCATGGAATGGCATGGACTGGCATGGAATGGCATGGAATGGCATGGAATGGCATGGAATGGCATGGAATGGCATGGAATGGCATGGAATGGCATGGAATGGCATGGAATGGCATGGAATGGCATGGAATGGCATGGAATGGCATGGAATGGCATGGAATGGCATGGAATGGCATGGAATGGCATGGAATGGCATGGAATGGCATGGAATGGCATGGCACCGCATGGCACGGCATGGCACGGCATGGCACGGCATAGCACGGCATGGCACGGCATGGCACCGCATTGAGTGGCATGGAATGGCATGGAATGGCATGGACTGGCATGGAATGGCATGGAATGGCATGGCACCTGCATGGCACCGGCATGGCACCGGCATGGCACGGCATGGCACGGCATGGCACCGGCATGGCACGTCATGGCACCGGCATGGCACGGCATGGCACCGCATTGAGTGGCATGGAATGGCATGGAATGACATGGAATGGCATGGAATGGCATGGCACCGCATGGCACGGCATGGCACGGCATGGCACCGGCATGGCACGGCATGGCACCGGCATGGCACGGCATGGCACCGGCATGGCACGGCATGGCACCGGCATGGCACGGCATGGCACCGGCATGGCACGGCATGGCACCGGCATGGCACGGCATGGCACCGGCATGGCACGGCATGGCACCGGCATGGCACGGCATGGCACCGGCATGGCACGGCATGGCACCGGCATGGCACGGCATGGCACCGGCATGGCACGGCATGGCACCGGCATGGCACGGCATGGCACCGGCATGGCACGGCATGGCACCGGCATGGCACGGCATGGCACCGGCATGGCACGGCATGGCACCGGCATGGCACGGCATGGCACCGGCATGGCACCGGCATGGCACGGCATGGCACCGGCATGGCACGGCATGGCACCGGCATGGCACGGCATGGAATGGCATGGCACGGCATGGAATGGCATGGCACGGCATGGAATGGCATGGAATGGCATGGAATGGCATGGAATGGCATGGAATGGCATGGAATGGCATGGAATGGCATGGAATGGCATGGAATGGCATGGAATGGCATGGAATGGCATGGAATGGCATGGAATGGCATGGAATGGCATGGAATGGCATGGAATGGCATGGAATGGCATGGAATGGCATGGAATGGCATGGAATGGCATGGAATGGCATGGAATGGCATTGCACGGCATGGCACGGCATGGCACGGCATAGCACGGCATGGCACGGCATGGCACCGCATTGAGTGGCATGGAATGGCATGGAATGGCATGGACTGGCATGGAATGGCATGGAATGGCATGGCACCTGCATGGCACCGGCATGGCACCGGCATGGCACGGCATGGCACGGCATGGCACCGGCATGGCACGTCATGGCACCGGCATGGCACGGCATGGCACCGCATTGAGTGGCATGGAATGGCATGGAATGACATGGAATGGCATGGAATGGCATGGCACCGCATGGCACGGCATGGCACGGCATGGCACCGGCATGGCACGGCATGGCACGGCATGGCACGTCATGGCACGGCATGGCACGGCATTGAAAGGCATGGAATGGCATGGCATGGCACGGCATGGCACGTCATGGCACGGCATGGCACGGCATTGAAAGGCATGGAATGGCATGGAATGGCATGGAATGGCATGGAATGGCATGGAATGGCATGGCACGGCATGGCACGGCATGGCACCGGCATGGCACGGCATGGCACGGCATAGCACGGCATGGCACGGCATGGCACGGCATGGCACCGCATTGAGTGGCATGGAATGGCATGGAATGGCATGGACTGGCATGGAATGGCATGGAATGGCATGGAATGGCATGGACTGGCATGGAATGGCATGGAATGGCATGGCACCGGCATGGCACCGGCATGGCACCGGCATGGCACCGGCATGGCACGGCATGGCACGGCATGGCACGTCATGGCACCGGCATGGCACGGCATGGCACCGCATTGAGTGGCATGGAATGGCATGGAATGGCATGGAATGGCATGGACTGGCATGGACTGGCATGGAATGGCATGGAATGGCATGGAATGGCATGGAATGGCATGGAATGACATGGAATGGCATGGAATGACATGGAATGGCATGGAATGGCATGGCACCGCATGGCACGGCATGGCACGGCATGGCACCGGCATGGCACGGCATGGCACCGGCATGGCACGGCATGGCACCGGCATGGCACGGCATGGCACCGGCATGGCACGGCATGGCACCGGCATGGCACGGCATGGCACCGGCATGGCACGGCATGGCACCGGCATGGCACGGCATGGAATGGCATGGAATGGCATGGAATGGCATGGAATGGCATGGAATGGCATGGAATGGCATGGAATGGCATGGAATGGCATGGAATGGCATGGAATGGCATGGAATGGCATGGAATGGCATGGAATGGCATGGCACGGCATGGCACGGCATGGCACGGCATTGAAAGGCATGGAATGGCATGGAATGGCATGGAATGGCATGGAATGGCATGGAATGGCATGGAATGGCATGGAATGGCATGGAATGGCATGGAATGGCATGGAATGGCATGGAATGGCATGGAATGGCATGGAATGGCATGGAATGGCATGGAATGGCATGGAATGGCATGGAATGGCATGGAATGGCATGGAATGGCATGGAATGGCATGGAATGGCATGGCACCGCATGGCACGGCATGGCACGGCATGGCACGGCATAGCACGGCATGGCACGGCATGGCACCGCATTGAGTGGCATGGAATGGCATGGAATGGCATGGACTGGCATGGAATGGCATGGAATGGCATGGAATGGCATGGAATGGCATGGAATGGCATGGAATGGCATGGAATGGCATGGAATGGCATGGAATGGCATGGAATGGCATGGAATGGCATGGAATGGCATGGAATGGCATGGAATGGCATGGAATGGCATGGAATGGCATGGAATGGCATGGCACCGCATGGCACGGCATGGCACGGCATGGCACGGCATAGCACGGCATGGCACGGCATGGCACCGCATTGAGTGGCATGGAATGGCATGGAATGGCATGGACTGGCATGGAATGGCATGGAATGGCATGGAATGGCATGGACTGGCATGGAATGGCATGGAATGGCATGGCACCTGCATGGCACCGGCATGGCACCGGCATGGCACGGCATGGCACGGCATGGCACCGGCATGGCACGTCATGGCACCGGCATGGCACGGCATGGCACCGCATTGAGTGGCATGGAATGGCATGGAATGACATGGAATGGCATGGAATGGCATGGCACCGCATAGCACGGCATGGCACGGCATGGCACCGGCATGGCACGGCATGGCACCGGCATGGCACGGCATGGCACCGGCATGGCACGGCATGGCACCGGCATGGCACGGCATGGAATGGCATGGAATGGCATGGAATGGCATGGAATGGCATGGAATGGCATGGAATGGCATGGAATGGCATGGAATGGCATGGAATGGCATGGAATGGCATGGAATGGCATGGAATGGTATGGAATGGCATGGAATGGCATGGAATGGCATGGAATGGCATGGAATGGCATGGAATGGCATGGAATGGCATGGAATGGCATGGAATGGCATGGAATGGCATGGAATGGCATGGAATGGCATGGAATGGCATGGAATGGCATGGAATGGCATGGAATGGCATGGAATGGCATGGAATGGCATGGAATGGCATGGAATGGCATGGAATGGCATGGAATGGCATGGAATGGCATGGAATGGCATGGAATGACATGGAATGGCATGGAATGACATGGAATGGCATGGAATGGCATGGCACCGCATGGCACGGCATGGCACGGCATGGCACGGCATGGCACCGGCATGGCACGGCATGGCACCGGCATGGCACGGCATGGCACCGGCATGGCACGGCATGGCACCGGCATGGCACGGCATGGCACCGGCATGGCACGGCATGGCACCGGCATGGCACGGCATGGCACCGGCATGGCACGGCATGGCACGGCATGGCACCGGCATGGCACGTCATGGCACCGGCATGGCACGGCATGGCACCGCATTGAGTGGCATGGAATGGCATGGAATGGCATGGAATGGCATGGACTGGCATGGACTGGCATGGAATGGCATGGAATGGCATGGAATGGCATGGAATGGCATGGAATGACATGGAATGGCATGGAATGGCATGGAATGACATGGAATGGCATGGAATGGCATGGAATGGCATGGAATGGCATGGAATGGCATGGAATGGCATGGCACCGCATGGCACGGCATGGCACGGCATGGCACGGCATGGCACGGCATGGCACCGGCATGGCACGGCATGGCACGGCATGGCACGGCATGGCACCGGCATGGCACGGCATGGCACCGGCATGGCACGGCATGGCACCGGCATGGCACGGCATGGCACCGGCATGGCACGGCATGGCACCGGCATGGCACGGCATGGCACCGGCATGGCACGGCATGGCACCGGCATGGCACGGCATGGCACCGGCATGGCACGGCATGGCACGGCATGGCACCGGCATGGCACGGCATGGCACCGGCATGGCACGGCATGGCACCGGCATGGCACGGCATGGCACCGGCATGGCACGGCATGGCACCGGCATGGCACGACATGGCACCGGCATGGCACGGCATGGAATGGCATGGCACGGCATGGAATGGCATGGAATGGCATGGAATGGCATGGAATGGCATGGAATGGCATGGAATGGCATGGAATGGCATGGAATGGCATGGAATGGCATGGAGTAGCATGGAATGGCATGGAATGGCATGGAATGGCATGGAATGGCATGGAATGGCATGGAATGGCATGGAATGGCATGGAATGGCATGGAATGGCATGGAATGGCATGGAATGGCATGGAATGGCATGGAATGGCATGGAATGGCATGGCACCGCATGGCACGGGATGGCACGGCATGGCACGGCATAGCACGGCATGGCACGGCATGGCACCGCATTGAGTGGCATGGAATGGCATGGAATGGCATGGACTGGCATGGAATGGCATGGAATGGCATGGAATGGCATGGAATGGCATGGAATGGCATGGAATGGCATGGAATGGCATGGAATGGCATGGAATGGCATGGAATGGCATGGAATGGCATGGAATGGCATGGAATGGCATGGAATGGCATGGAATGGCATGGAATGGCATGGAATGGCATGGAATGGCATGGCACCGCATGGCACGGCATGGCACGGCATGGCACGGCATAGCACGGCATGGCACGGCATGGCACCGCATTGAGTGGCATGGAATGGCATGGAATGGCATGGACTGGCATGGAATGGCATGGAATGGCATGGCACCTGCATGGCACCGGCATGGCACCGGCATGGCACGGCATGGCACGGCATGGCACCGGCATGGCACGTCATGGCACCGGCATGGCACGGCATGGCACCGCATTGAGTGGCATGGAATGGCATGGAATGACATGGAATGGCATGGAATGGCATGGCACCGCATGGCACGGCATGGCACGGCATGGCACCGGCATGGCACGGCATGGCACCGGCATGGCACGGCATGGCACCGGCATGGCACGGCATGGCACCGGCATGGCACGGCATGGCACCGGCATGGCACGGCATGGCACCGGCATGGCACGGCATGGCAGCGGCATGGCACGGCATGGCACCGGCATGGCACGGCATGGCACCGGCATGGCACGGCATGGCACCGGCATGGCACGGCATGGCACCGGCATGGCACGGCATGGCACCGGCATGGCACGGCATGGCACCGGCATGGCACGGCATGGCACCGGCATGGCACCGGCATGGCACGGCATGGCACCGGCATGGCACGGCATGGCACCGGCATGGCACGGCATGGAATGGCATGGCACGGCATGGAATGGCATGGCACGGCATGGAATGGCATGGAATGGCATGGAATGGCATGGAATGGCATGGAATGGCATGGAATGGCATGGAATGGCATGGAATGGCATGGAATGGCATGGATTGGCATGGAATGGCATGGAATGGCATGGAATGGCATGGAATGGCATGGAATGGCATGGAATGGCATGGAATGGCATGGAATGGCATGGAATGGCATGGAATGGCATGGAATGGCATTGCACGGCATGGCACGGCATGGCACGGCATAGCACGGCATGGCACGGCATGGCACCGCATTGAGTGGCATGGAATGGCATGGAATGGCATGGACTGGCATGGAATGGCATGGAATGGCATGGCACCTGCATGGCACCGGCATGGCACCGGCATGGCACGGCATGGCACGGCATGGCACCGGCATGGCACGTCATGGCACCGGCATGGCACGGCATGGCACCGCATTGAGTGGCATGGAATGGCATGGAATGACATGGAATGGCATGGAATGGCATGGCACCGCATGGCACGGCATGGCACGGCATGGCACCGGCATGGCACGGCATGGCACGGCATGGCACGTCATGGCACGGCATGGCACGGCATTGAAAGGCATGGAATGGCATGGCATGGCACGGCATGGCACGTCATGGCACGGCATGGCACGGCATTGAAAGGCATGGAATGGCATGGAATGGCATGGAATGGCATGGAATGGCATGGAATGGCATGGCACGGCATGGCACGGCATGGCACCGGCATGGCACGGCATGGCACGGCATAGCACGGCATGGCACGGCATGGCACGGCATGGCACCGCATTGAGTGGCATGGAATGGCATGGAATGGCATGGACTGGCATGGAATGGCATGGAATGGCATGGAATGGCATGGACTGGCATGGAATGGCATGGAATGGCATGGCACCGGCATGGCACCGGCATGGCACCGGCATGGCACGGCATGGCACGGCATGGCACGTCATGGCACCGGCATGGCACGGCATGGCACCGCATTGAGTGGCATGGAATGGCATGGAATGGCATGGAATGGCATGGACTGGCATGGACTGGCATGGAATGGCATGGAATGGCATGGAATGGCATGGAATGGCATGGAATGACATGGAATGGCATGGAATGACATGGAATGGCATGGAATGGCATGGCACCGCATGGCACGGCATGGCACGGCATGGCACCGGCATGGCACGGCATGGCACCGGCATGGCACGGCATGGCACCGGCATGGCACGGCATGGCACCGGCATGGCACGGCATGGCACCGGCATGGCACGGCATGGCACCGGCATGGCACGGCATGGAATGGCATGGAATGGCATGGAATGGCATGGAATGGCATGGAATGGCATGGAATGGCATGGAATGGCATGGAATGGCATGGAATGGCATGGAATGGCATGGCACGGCATGGCACGGCATGGCACGGCATTGAAAGGCATGGAATGGCATGGAATGGCATGGAATGGCATGGAATGGCATGGAATGGCATGGAATGGCATGGAATGGCATGGAATGGCATGGAATGGCATGGAATGGCATGGAATGGCATGGAATGGCATGGAATGGCATGGAATGGCATGGAATGGCATGGAATGGCATGGAATGGCATGGAATGGCATGGAATGGCATGGAATGGCATGGAATGGCATGGAATGGCATGGAATGGCATGGAATGGCATGGAATGGCATGGAATGGCATGGAATGGCATGGAATGGCATGGAATGGCATGGAATGGCATGGAATGGCATGGAATGGCATGGAATGGCATGGAATGGCATGGAATGGCATGGAATGGCATGGAATGGCATGGAATGGCATGGAATGGCATGGAATGGCATGGAATGGCATGGAATGGCATGGAATGGCATGGAATGGCATGGAATGGCATGGAATGGCATGGAATGGCATGGAATGACATGGAATGGCATGGAATGACATGGAATGGCATGGAATGGCATGGCACCGCATGGCACGGCATGGCACGGCATGGCACGGCATAGCACGGCATGGCACGGCATGGCACCGCATTGAGTGGCATGGAATGGCATGGAATGGCATGGACTGGCATGGAATGGCATGGAATGGCATGGAATGGCATGGAATGGCATGGAATGGCATGGAATGGCATGGAATGGCATGGAATGGCATGGAATGGCATGGAATGGCATGGAATGGCATGGAATGGCATGGAATGGCATGGAATGGCATGGAATGGCATGGAATGGCATGGAATGGCATGGAATGGCATGGCACCGCATGGCACGGCATGGCACGGCATGGCACGGCATAGCACGGCATGGCACGGCATGGCACCGCATTGAGTGGCATGGAATGGCATGGAATGGCATGGACTGGCATGGAATGGCATGGAATGGCATGGCACCTGCATGGCACCGGCATGGCACCGGCATGGCACGGCATGGCACGGCATGGCACCGGCATGGCACGTCATGGCACCGGCATGGCACGGCATGGCACCGCATTGAGTGGCATGGAATGGCATGGAATGACATGGAATGGCATGGAATGGCATGGCACCGCATGGCACGGCATGGCACGGCATGGCACCGGCATGGCACGGCATGGCACCGGCATGGCACGGCATGGCACCGGCATGGCACGGCATGGCACCGGCATGGCACGGCATGGCACCGGCATGGCACGGCATGGCACCGGCATGGCACGGCATGGCACCGGCATGGCACGGCATGGCACCGGCATGGCACGGCATGGCACCGGCATGGCACGGCATGGCACCGGCATGGCACGGCATGGCACCGGCATGGCACGGCATGGCACCGGCATGGCACCGGCATGGCACGGCATGGCACCGGCATGGCACGGCATGGCACCGGCATGGCACGGCATGGAATGGCATGGCACGGCATGGAATGGCATGGCACGGCATGGAATGGCATGGAATGGCATGGAATGGCATGGAATGGCATGGAATGGCATGGAATGGCATGGAATGGCATGGAATGGCATGGAATGGCATGGATTGGCATGGAATGGCATGGAATGGCATGGAATGGCATGGAATGGCATGGAATGGCATGGAATGGCATGGAATGGCATGGAATGGCATGGAATGGCATGGAATGGCATGGAATGGCATTGCACGGCATGGCACGGCATGGCACGGCATAGCACGGCATGGCACGGCATGGCACCGCATTGAGTGGCATGGAATGGCATGGAATGGCATGGACTGGCATGGAATGGCATGGAATGGCATGGCACCTGCATGGCACCGGCATGGCACCGGCATGGCACGGCATGGCACGGCATGGCACCGGCATGGCACGTCATGGCACCGGCATGGCACGGCATGGCACCGCATTGAGTGGCATGGAATGGCATGGAATGACATGGAATGGCATGGAATGGCATGGCACCGCATGGCACGGCATGGCACGGCATGGCACCGGCATGGCACGGCATGGCACGGCATGGCACGTCATGGCACGGCATGGCACGGCATTGAAAGGCATGGAATGGCATGGCATGGCACGGCATGGCACGTCATGGCACGGCATGGCACGGCATTGAAAGGCATGGAATGGCATGGAATGGCATGGAATGGCATGGAATGGCATGGAATGGCATGGAATGGCATGGCACGGCATGGCACGGCATGGCACCGGCATGGCACGGCATGGCACGGCATAGCACGGCATGGCACGGCATGGCACCGCATTGAGTGGCATGGAATGGCATGGAATGGCATGGACTGGCATGGAATGGCATGGAATGGCATGGAATGGCATGGACTGGCATGGAATGGCATGGAATGGCATGGCACCGGCATGGCACCGGCATGGCACCGGCATGGCACGGCATGGCACGGCATGGCACGTCATGGCACCGGCATGGCACGGCATGGCACCGCATTGAGTGGCATGGAATGGCATGGAATGGCACCGCATTGAGTGGCATGGAATGGCATGGAATGGCATGGAATGGCATGGACTGGCATGGACTGGCATGGAATGGCATGGAATGGCATGGAATGGCATGGAATGGCATGGAATGACATGGAATGGCATGGAATGACATGGAATGGCATGGAATGGCATGGCACCGCATGGCACGGCATGGCACGGCATGGCACCGGCATGGCACGGCATGGCACCGGCATGGCACGGCATGGCACCGGCATGGCACGGCATGGCACCGGCATGGCACGGCATGGCACCGGCATGGCACGGCATGGCACCGGCATGGCACGGCATGGAATGGCATGGAATGGCATGGAATGGCATGGAATGGCATGGAATGGCATGGAATGGCATGGAATGGCATGGAATGGCATGGAATGGCATGGAATGGCATGGCACGGCATGGCACGGCATGGCACGGCATTGAAAGGCATGGAATGGCATGGAATGGCATGGAATGGCATGGAATGGCATGGAATGGCATGGAATGGCATGGAATGGCATGGAATGGCATGGAATGGCATGGAATGGCATGGAATGGCATGGAATGGCATGGAATGGCATGGAATGGCATGGAATGGCATGGAATGGCATGGAATGGCATGGAATGGCATGGAATGGCATGGAATGGCATGGAATGGCATGGAATGGCATGGAATGGCATGGAATGGCATGGAATGGCATGGAATGGCATGGAATGGCATGGAATGGCATGGAATGGCATGGAATGGCATGGAATGGCATGGAATGGCATGGAATGGCATGGAATGGCATGGAATGGCATGGAATGGCATGGAATGGCATGGAATGGCATGGAATGGCATGGAATGGCATGGAATGGCATGGAATGGCATGGAATGGCATGGAATGACATGGAATGGCATGGAATGACATGGAATGGCATGGAATGGCATGGCACCGCATGGCACGGCATGGCACGGCATGGCACGGCATGGCACGGCATGGCACGGCATGGCACGGCATGGCACCGGCATGGCACGTCATGGCACCGGCATGGCACGGCATGGCACCGGCATGGCACGGCATGGCACCGGCATGGCACGGCATGGCACCGGCATGGCACGGCATGGCACGGCATGGCACGGCATGGCACGGCATGGCACCGGCATGGCACGGCATGGCACCGGCATGGCACGGCATGGCACCGGCATGGCACGGCATGGAATGGCATGGAATGGCATGGAATGGCATGGAATGGCATGGAATGGCATGGAATGGCATGGAATGGCATGGAATGGCATGGAATGGCATGGAATGGCATGGAATGGCATGGAATGGCATGGAATGGCATGGAATGGCATGGAATGGCATGGAATGGCATGGAATGGCATGGAATGGCATGGAATGGCATGGAATGGCATGGAATGGCATGGAATGGCATGGAATGGCATGGAATGGCATGGAATGGCATGGAATGGCATGGAATGGCATGGAATGGCATGGAATGGCATGGAATGGCATGGAATGGCATGGAATGGCATGGAATGGCATGGAATGGCATGGAATGGCATGGAATGGCATGGAATGGCATGGAATGGCATGGAATGGCATGGAATGGCATGGAATGGCATGGAATGGCATGGAATGGCATGGAATGGCATGGAATGGCATGGAATGGCATGGAATGGCATGGAATGGCATGGAATGGCATGGAATGGCATGGAATGGCATGGAATGGCATGGAATGGCATGGAATGGCATGGAATGGCATGGAATGGCATGGAATGGCATGGAATGGCATGGAATGGCATGGAATGGCATGGAATGGCATGGAATGGCATGGAATGACATGGAATGGCATGGAATGACATGGAATGGCATGGAATGACATGGAATGGCATGGAATGGCATGGCACCGCATGGCACGGCATGGCACGGCATGGCACCGGCATGGCACGGCATGGCACGGCATAGCACGGCATGGCACGGCATGGCACGGCATGGCACCGGCATGGCACGGCATGGCACCGGCATGGCACGGCATGGAATGGCATGGCACGGCATGGAATGGCATGGCACGGCATGGAATGGCATGGAATGGCATGGAATGGCATGGAATGGCATGGAATGGCATGGAATGGCATGGAATGGCATGGAATGGCATGGAATGGCATGGAATGGCATGGAATGGCATGGAATGGCATGGAATGGCATGGAATGGCATGGAATGGCATGGAATGGCATGGAATGGCATGGAATGGCATGGAATGGCATGGCACGGCATGGCACGGCATGGCACGGCATAGCACGGCATGGCACGGCATGGCACCGCATTGAGTGGCATGGAATGGCATGGAATGGCATGGACTGGCATGGAATGGCATGGAATGGCATGGCACCTGCATGGCACCGGCATGGCACCGGCATGGCACGGCATGGCACGGCATGGCACCGGCATGGCACGTCATGGCACCGGCATGGCACGGCATGGCACCGCATTGAGTGGCATGGAATGGCATGGAATGACATGGAATGACATGGAATGGCATGGAATGGCATGGCACCGCATGGCACGGCATGGCACGGCATGGCACCGGCATGGCACGGCATGGCACGGCATGGCACGTCATGGCACGGCATGGCACGGCATTGAAAGGCATGGAATGGCATGGCATGGCACGGCATGGCACGTCATGGCACGGCATGGCACGGCATTGAAAGGCATGGAATGGCATGGAATGGCATGGAATGGCATGGCACCGCATGGCACGGCATGGCACGGCATGGCACCGGCATGGCACGGCATGGCACGGCATGGCACGTCATGGCACGGCATGGCACGGCATTGAAAGGCATGGAATGGCATGGCATGGCACGGCATGGCACGTCATGGCACGGCATGGCACGGCATTGAAAGGCATGGAATGGCATGGAATGGCATGGAATGGCATGGAATGGCATGGAATGGCATGGCACCGCATGGCACGGCATGGCACGGCATGGCACCGGCATGGCACGGCATGGCACGGCATAGCACGGCATGGCACGGCATGGCACGGCATGGCACCGCATTGAGTGGCATGGAATGGCATGGAATGGCATGGACTGGCATGGAATGGCATGGAATGGCATGGAATGGCATGGACTGGCATGGAATGGCATGGAATGGCATGGCACCGGCATGGCACCGGCATGGCACCGGCATGGCACCGGCATGGCACGGCATGGCACGGCATGGCACGTCATGGCACCGGCATGGCACGGCATGGCACCGCATTGAGTGGCATGGAATGGCATGGAATGGCATGGAATGGCATGGACTGGCATGGACTGGCATGGAATGGCATGGAATGGCATGGAATGGCATGGAATGGCATGGAATGACATGGAATGGCATGGAATGACATGGCACCGGCATGGCACCGGCATGGCACGGCATGGCACGGCATGGCACGGCATGGCACCGGCATGGCACGGCATGGCACGGCATGGCACCGGCATGGCACGGCATGGCACCGGCATGGCACGGCATGGCACCGGCATGGCACGGCATGGCACCGGCATGGCACGGCATGGCACCGGCATGGCACGGCATGGCACCGGCATGGCACGGCATGGCACCGGCATGGCACGGCATGGAATGGCATGGAATGGCATGGAATGGCATGGAATGGCATGGAATGGCATGGAATGGCATGGAATGGCATGGAATGGCATGGAATGGCATGGAATGGCATGGAATGGCATGGCACGGCATGGCACGGCATGGCACGGCATGGCACCGGCATGGCACGTCATGGCACCGGCATGGCACGTCATGGCACCGGCATGGCACGGCATGGCACCGCATTGAGTGGCATGGAATGGCATGGAATGACATGGAATGGCATGGAATGGCATGGCACCGCATGGCACGGCATGGCACGGCATGGCACCGGCATGGCACGGCATGGCACCGGCATGGCACGGCATGGCACCGGCATGGCACGGCATGGCACCGGCATGGCACGGCATGGCACCGGCATGGCACGGCATGGCACCGGCATGGCACGGCATGGAATGGCATGGCACGGCATGGAATGGCATGGCACGGCATGGAATGGCATGGAATGGCATGGAATGGCATGGAATGGCATGGAATGGCATGGAATGGCATGGAATGGCATGGAATGGCATGGAATGGCATGGAATGGCATGGAATGGCATGGAATGGCATGGAATGGCATGGAATGGCATGGAATGGCATGGAATGGCATGGAATGGCATGGAATGGCATGGAATGGCATGGAATGGCATGGCACCGCATGGCACGGCATGGCACGGCATGGCACCGGCATGGCACGGCATGGCACCGGCATGGCACGGCATGGCACCGGCATGGCACGGCATGGCACCGGCATGGCACGGCATGGCACCGGCATGGCACGGCATGGCACCGGCATGGCACGGCATGGAATGGCATGGCACGGCATGGAATGGCATGGCACGGCATGGAATGGCATGGAATGGCATGGAATGGCATGGAATGGCATGGAATGGCATGGAATGGCATGGAATGGCATGGAATGGCATGGAATGGCATGGAATGGCATGGAATGGCATGGAATGGCATGGAATGGCATGGAATGGCATGGAATGGCATGGAATGGCATGGAATGGCATGGAATGGCATGGAATGGCATGGAATGGCATGGAATGGCATGGAATGGCATGGAATGGCATGGAATGGCATGGAATGGCATGGAATGGCATGGCACGGCATGGCACGGCATGGCACGGCATAGCACGGCATGGCACGGCATGGCACCGCATTGAGTGGCATGGAATGGCATGGAATGGCATGGACTGGCATGGAATGGCATGGAATGGCATGGCACCTGCATGGCACCGGCATGGCACCGGCATGGCACGGCATGGCACGGCATGGCACCGGCATGGCACGTCATGGCACCGGCATGGCACGGCATGGCACCGCATTGAGTGGCATGGAATGGCATGGAATGACATGGAATGGCATGGAATGGCATGGCACCGCATGGCACGGCATGGCACGGCATGGCACCGGCATGGCACGGCATGGCACGGCATGGCACGTCATGGCACGGCATGGCACGGCATTGAAAGGCATGGAATGGCATGGCATGGCACGGCATGGCACGTCATGGCACGGCATGGCACGGCATTGAAAGGCATGGAATGGCATGGAATGGCATGGAATGGCATGGCACCGCATGGCACGGCATGGCACGGCATGGCACCGGCATGGCACGGCATGGCACGGCATGGCACGTCATGGCACGGCATGGCACGGCATTGAAAGGCATGGAATGGCATGGCATGGCACGGCATGGCACGTCATGGCACGGCATGGCACGGCATGGCACGTCATGGCACGGCATGGCACGGCATTGAAAGGCATGGAATGGCATGGAATGGCATGGAATGGCATGGAATGGCATGGAATGGTATGGCACCGCATGGCACGGCATGGCACGGCATGGCACCGGCATGGCACGGCATGGCACGGCATAGCACGGCATGGCACGGCATGGCACGGCATGGCACCGCATTGAGTGGCATGGAATGGCATGGAATGGCATGGACTGGCATGGAATGGCATGGAATGGCATGGAATGGCATGGACTGGCATGGAATGGCATGGAATGGCATGGCACCGGCATGGCACCGGCATGGCACCGGCATGGCACCGGCATGGCACGGCATGGCACGGCATGGCACGTCATGGCACCGGCATGGCACGGCATGGCACCGCATTGAGTGGCATGGAATGGCATGGAATGGCATGGAATGGCATGGACTGGCATGGACTGGCATGGAATGGCATGGAATGGCATGGAATGGCATGGAATGGCATGGAATGACATGGAATGGCATGGAATGACATGGCACCGGCATGGCACCGGCATGGCACGGCATGGCACGGCATGGCACGGCATGGCACCGGCATGGCACGGCATGGCACGGCATGGCACCGGCATGGCACGGCATGGCACCGGCATGGCACGGCATGGCACCGGCATGGCACGGCATGGCACCGGCATGGCACGGCATGGCACCGGCATGGCACGGCATGGCACCGGCATGGCACGGCATGGCACCGGCATGGCACGGCATGGAATGGCATGGAATGGCATGGAATGGCATGGAATGGCATGGAATGGCATGGAATGGCATGGAATGGCATGGAATGGCATGGAATGGCATGGAATGGCATGGAATGGCATGGAATGGCATGGAATGGCATGGAATGGCATGGAATGGCATGGCACGGCATGGCACGGCATGGCACGGCATGGCACCGGCATGGCACGTCATGGCACCGGCATGGCACGTCATGGCACCGGCATGGCACGTCATGGCACCGGCATGGCACGGCATGGCACCGCATTGAGTGGCATGGAATGGCATGGAATGGCATGGAATGACATGGAATGGCATGGAATGGCATGGCACCGCATGGCACGGCATGGCACGGCATGGCACCGGCATGGCACGGCATGGCACCGGCATGGCACGGCATGGCACCGGCATGGCACGTCATGGCACCGGCATGGCACGGCATGGCACCGCATTGAGTGGCATGGAATGGCATGGAATGACATGGAATGGCATGGAATGGCATGGCACCGCATGGCACGGCATGGCACGGCATGGCACCGGCATGGCACGGCATGGCACCGGCATGGCACGGCATGGCACGGCATGGCACCGGCATGGCACGGCATGGCACCGGCATGGCACGGCATGGCACCGGCATGGCACGGCATGGAATGGCATGGCACGGCATGGAATGGCATGGCACGGCATGGAATGGCATGGAATGGCATGGAATGGCATGGAATGGCATGGAATGGCATGGAATGGCATGGAATGGCATGGAATGGCATGGAATGGCATGGAATGGCATGGAATGGCATGGAATGGCATGGAATGGCATGGAATGGCATGGAATGGCATGGAATGGCATGGAATGGCATGGAATGGCATGGAATGGCATGGAATGGCATGGAATGGCATGGAATGGCATGGAATGGCATGGAATGGCATGGAATGGCATGGAATGGCATGGAATGGCATGGAATGGCATGGAATGGCATGGAATGGCATGGAATGGCATGGCACGGCATGGCACGGCATGGCACGGCATAGCACGGCATGGCACGGCATGGCACCGCATTGAGTGGCATGGAATGGCATGGAATGGCATGGACTGGCATGGAATGGCATGGAATGGCATGGCACCTGCATGGCACCGGCATGGCACCGGCATGGCACGGCATGGCACGGCATGGCACCGGCATGGCACGTCATGGCACCGGCATGGCACGGCATGGCACCGCATTGAGTGGCATGGAATGGCATGGAATGACATGGAATGGCATGGAATGGCATGGCACCGCATGGCACGGCATGGCACGGCATGGCACCGGCATGGCACGGCATGGCACGGCATGGCACGTCATGGCACGGCATGGCACGGCATTGAAAGGCATGGAATGGCATGGCATGGCACGGCATGGCACGTCATGGCACGGCATGGCACGGCATTGAAAGGCATGGAATGGCATGGAATGGCATGGAATGGCATGGCACCGCATGGCACGGCATGGCACGGCATGGCACCGGCATGGCACGGCATGGCACGGCATGGCACGTCATGGCACGGCATGGCACGGCATTGAAAGGCATGGAATGGCATGGCATGGCACGGCATGGCACGTCATGGCACGGCATGGCACGGCATGGCACGTCATGGCACGGCATGGCACGGCATTGAAAGGCATGGAATGGCATGGAATGGCATGGAATGGCATGGAATGGCATGGAATGGTATGGCACCGCATGGCACGGCATGGCACGGCATGGCACCGGCATGGCACGGCATGGCACGGCATAGCACGGCATGGCACGGCATGGCACGGCATGGCACCGCATTGAGTGGCATGGAATGGCATGGAATGGCATGGACTGGCATGGAATGGCATGGAATGGCATGGAATGGCATGGACTGGCATGGAATGGCATGGAATGGCATGGCACCGGCATGGCACCGGCATGGCACCGGCATGGCACCGGCATGGCACGGCATGGCACGGCATGGCACGTCATGGCACCGGCATGGCACGGCATGGCACCGCATTGAGTGGCATGGAATGGCATGGAATGGCATGGAATGGCATGGACTGGCATGGACTGGCATGGAATGGCATGGAATGGCATGGAATGGCATGGAATGGCATGGAATGACATGGAATGGCATGGAATGACATGGCACCGGCATGGCACCGGCATGGCACGGCATGGCACGGCATGGCACGGCATGGCACCGGCATGGCACGGCATGGCACGGCATGGCACCGGCATGGCACGGCATGGCACCGGCATGGCACGGCATGGCACCGGCATGGCACGGCATGGCACCGGCATGGCACGGCATGGCACGGCATGGCACCGGCATGGCACGGCATGGCACCGGCATGGCACGGCATGGCACCGGCATGGCACGGCATGGAATGGCATGGAATGGCATGGAATGGCATGGAATGGCATGGAATGGCATGGAATGGCATGGAATGGCATGGAATGGCATGGAATGGCATGGAATGGCATGGAATGGCATGGCACGGCATGGCACCGGCATGGCACGGCATGGCACCGGCATGGCACGGCATGGCACCGGCATGGCACGGCATGGCACCGGCATGGCACGGCATGGCACCGGCATGGCACGGCATGGCACCGGCATGGCACGGCATGGCACCGGCATGGCACGGCATGGCACCGGCATGGCACGGCATGGCACCGGCATGGCACGGCATGGCACGGCATGGCACGGCATGGCACGGCATGGCACGGCATGGCACGGCATGGCACGGCATGGCACGGCATGGCACGGCATGGCACGGCATGGCACGGCATGGCACGGCATTGAAAGGCATGGAATGGCATGGAAAGGCATGGAATGGCATGGAATGGCATGGAATGGCATGGAATGGCATGGAATGGCATGGAATGGCATGGAATGGCATGGAATGGCATGGAATGGCATGGAATGGCATGGAATGGCATGGAATGGCATGGAATGGCATGGAATGGCATGGAATGGCATGGAATGGCATGGCACCGGCATGGCACGGCATGGCACCGGCATGGCACGGCATGGCACCGGCATGGCACGGCATGGCACCGGCATGGCACGGCATGGCACGGCATGGCACCGGCATGGCACGGCATGGCACCGGCATGGCACGGCATGGCACCGGCATGGCACGGCATGGCACCGGCATGGCACGGCATGGCACCGGCATGGCACGGCATGGCACCGGCATGGCACCGGCATGGCACGGCATGGCACCGGCATGGCACGGCATGGCACCGGCATGGCACGGCATGGCACCGGCATGGCACGGCATGGCACCGGCATGGCACCGGCATGGCACGGCATGGCACCGGCATGGCACGGCATGGCACCGGCATGGCACGGCATGGCACCGGCATGGCACGGCATGGCACCGGCATGGCACGGCATGGCACCGGCATGGCACGGCATGGCACCGGCATGGCACGGCATGGCACCGGCATGGCACGGCATGGCACCGGCATGGCACGGCATGGCACCGGCATGGCACGGCATGGCACCGGCATGGCACGGCATGGCACCGGCATGGCACTGCATGGCACCGGCATGGCACGGCATGGCACCGGCATGGCACGGCATGGCACCGGCATGGCACGGCATGGCACCGGCATGGCACGGCATGGCACCGGCATGGCACGGCATGGAATGGCATGGCACGGCATGGAATGGCATGGCACGGCATGGAATGGCATGGAATGGCATGGAATGGCATGGAATGGCATGGAATGGCATGGAATGGCATGGAATGGCATGGAATGGCATGGAATGGCATGGAATGGCATGGAATGGCATGGAATGGCATGGAATGGCATGGAATGGCATGGAATGGCATGGAATGGCATGGAATGGCATGGAATGGCATGGAATGGCATTGCACGGCATGGCACGGCATGGCACGGCATAGCACGGCATGGCACGGCATGGCACCGCATTGAGTGGCATGGAATGGCATGGAATGGCATGGACTGGCATGGAATGGCATGGAATGGCATGGCACCTGCATGGCACCGGCATGGCACCGGCATGGCACGGCATGGCACGGCATGGCACCGGCATGGCACGTCATGGCACCGGCATGGCACGGCATGGCACCGCATTGAGTGGCATGGAATGGCATGGAATGACATGGAATGGCATGGAATGGCATGGCACCGCATGGCACGGCATGGCACGGCATGGCACCGGCATGGCACGGCATGGCACGGCATGGCACGTCATGGCACGGCATGGCACGGCATTGAAAGGCATGGAATGGCATGGCATGGCACGGCATGGCACGTCATGGCACGGCATGGCACGGCATTGAAAGGCATGGAATGGCATGGAATGGCGTGGAATGGCATGGAATGGCATGGAATGGCATGGAATGGCATGGAATGGCATGGCACCGCATGGCACGGCATGGCACGGCATGGCACCGGCATGGCACGGCATGGCACGGCATAGCACGGCATGGCACGGCATGGCACGGCATGGCACCGCATTGAGTGGCATGGAATGGCATGGAATGGCATGGACTGGCATGGAATGGCATGGAATGGCATGGAATGGCATGGACTGGCATGGAATGGCATGGAATGGCATGGCACCGGCATGGCACCGGCATGGCACCGGCATGGCACCGGCATGGCACGGCATGGCACGGCATGGCACGTCATGGCACCGGCATGACAGGGCATGGCACCGCATTGAGTGACATGGAATGGCATGGAATGGCATGGAATGGCATGGACTGGCATGGACTGGCATGGAATGGCATGGAATGGCATGGAATGGCATGGAATGGCATGGAATGACATGGAATGGCATGGAATGACATGGAATGGCATGGAATGGCATGGCACCGCATGGCACGGCATGGCACGGCATGGCACCGGCATGGCACGGCATGGCACCGGCATGGCACGGCATGGCACCGGCATGGCACGGCATGGCACCGGCATGGCACGGCATGGCACCGGCATGGCACGGCATGGCACCGGCATGGCACGGCATGGCACCGGCATGGCACGGCATGGAATGGCATGGAATGGCATGGAATGGCATGGAATGGCATGGAATGGCATGGAATGGCATGGAATGGCATGGAATGGCATGGCACGGCATGGCACGGCATGGCACGGCATTGAAAGGCATGGAATGGCATGGAATGGCATGGAATGGCATGGAATGGCATGGAATGGCATGGAATGGCATGGAATGGCATGGAATGGCATGGAATGGCATGGAATGGCATGGAATGGCATGGAATGGCATGGAATGGCATGGAATGGCATGGAATGGCATGGAATGGCATGGAATGGCATGGAATGGCATGGAATGGCATGGAATGGCATGGAATGGCATGGAATGGCATGGAATGGCATGGAATGGCATGGAATGGCATGGAATGGCATGGAATGGCATGGAATGGCATGGAATGGCATGGAATGGCATGGAATGGCATGGAATGGCATGGAATGGCATGGAATGGCATGGAATGGCATGGAATGGCATGGAATGGCATGGAATGGCATGGAATGGCATGGAATGGCATGGAATGACATGGAATGGCATGGAATGGCATGGCACCGCATGGCACGGCATGGCACCGGCATGGCACGTCATGGCACCGGCATGGCACGGCATGGCACCGGCATGGCACGGCATGGCACCGGCATGGCACGGCATGGCACCGGCATGGCACGGCATGGCACGGCATGGCACCGGCATGGCACGGCATGGCACCGGCATGGCACGGCATGGCACCGGCATGGCACGGCATGGCACCGGCATGGCACGGCATGGAATGGCATGGAATGGCATGGAATGGCATGGAATGGCATGGAATGGCATGGAATGGCATGGAATGGCATGGAATGGCATGGAATGGCATGGAATGGCATGGAATGGCATGGAATGGCATGGAATGGCATGGAATGGCATGGAATGGCATGGAATGGCATGGAATGGCATGGAATGGCATGGAATGGCATGGAATGGCATGGAATGGCATGGAATGGCATGGAATGGCATGGAATGGCATGGAATGGCATGGAATGGCATGGAATGGCATGGAATGGCATGGAATGGCATGGAATGGCATGGAATGGCATGGAATGGCATGGAATGGCATGGAATGGCATGGAATGGCATGGAATGGCATGGAATGGCATGGAATGGCATGGAATGGCATGGAATGGCATGGAATGGCATGGAATGGCATGGAATGACATGGAATGGCATGGAATGACATGGAATGGCATGGAATGACATGGAATGGCATGGAATGGCATGGCACCGCATGGCACGGCATGGCACGGCATGGCACCGGCATGGCACGGCATGGCACGGCATAGCACGGCATGGCACGGCATGGCACGGCATGGCACCGCATTGAGTGGCATGGAATGGCATGGAATGGCATGGACTGGCATGGAATGGCATGGAATGGCATGGAATGGCATGGACTGGCATGGAATGGCATGGAATGGCATGGCACCGGCATGGCACCGGCATGGCACCGGCATGGCACCGGCATGGCACGGCATGGCACGTCATGGCACCGGCATGGCACGGCATGGCACCGCATTGAGTGGCATGGAATGGCATGGAATGGCATGGAATGGCATGGAATGGCATGGACTGGCATGGACTGGCATGGAATGGCATGGAATGGCATGGAATGTCATGGAATGGCATGGAATGACATGGAATGGCATGGAATGGCATGGCACCGCATGGCACGGCATGGCACGGCATGGCACGGCATGGCACCGGCATGGCACGGCATGGCACCGGCATGGCACGGCATGGCACCGGCATGGCACGGCATGGCACCGGCATGGCACGGCATGGAATGGCATGGAATGGCATGGAATGGCATGGAATGGCATGGAATGGCATGGCACGGCATGGCACGGCATTGAAAGGCATGGAATGGCATGGAATGGCATGGAATGGCATGGAATGGCATGGAATGGCATGGAATGGCATGGAATGGCATGGAATGGCATGGAATGGCATGGAATGGCATGGAATGGCATGGAATGGCATGGAATGGCATGGAATGGCATGGAATGGCATGGCACCGCATGGCACGGCATGGCACGGCATGGCACCGGCATGGCACGGCATGGCCCCGGCATGGCACGGCATGGCACCGGCATGGCACGGCATGGCACCGGCATGGCACGGCATGGCACCGGCATGGCACGTCATGGCACCGGCATGGCACGGCATGGCACCGCATTGAGTGGCATGGAATGGCATGGAATGGCATGGAATAGCATGGACTGGCATGGAATGGCATGGAATGGCATGGAATGGCATGGAATGGCATGGAATGGCATGGAATGGCATGGAATGACATGGAATGGGATGGAATGGCATGGCACCGCATGGCACGGCATGGCACGGCATGGCACGGCATGGCACCGGCATGGCACGGCATGGCACCGGCATGGCACGGCATGGCACCGGCATGGCACGGCATGGCACCGGCATGGCACGGCATGGCACCGGCATGGCACGGCATGGCACGGCATGGCACCGGCATGGCACGGCATGGCACGGCATGGCACGTCATGGCACGGCATGGCACGGCATTGAAAGGCATGGAATGGCATGGAATGGCATGGAATGGCATGGAATGGCATGGAATGGTATGGCACCGCATGGCACGGCATGGCACGGCATGGCACCGGCATGGCACGGCATGGCACGGCATAGCACGGCATGGCACGGCATGGCACGGCATGGCACCGCATTGAGTGGCATGGAATGGCATGGAATGGCATGGACTGGCATGGAATGGCATGGAATGGCATGGAATGGCATGGACTGGCATGGAATGGCATGGAATGGCATGGCACCGGCATGGCACCGGCATGGCACCGGCATGGCACCGGCATGGCACGGCATGGCACGGCATGGCACGTCATGGCACCGGCATGGCACGGCATGGCACCGCATTGAGTGGCATGGAATGGCATGGAATGGCATGGAATGGCATGGACTGGCATGGACTGGCATGGAATGGCATGGAATGGCATGGAATGGCATGGAATGGCATGGAATGACATGGAATGGCATGGAATGACATGGCACCGGCATGGCACCGGCATGGCACGGCATGGCACGGCATGGCACGGCATGGCACCGGCATGGCACGGCATGGCACGGCATGGCACCGGCATGGCACGGCATGGCACCGGCATGGCACGGCATGGCACCGGCATGGCACGGCATGGCACCGGCATGGCACGGCATGGCACCGGCATGGCACGGCATGGCACCGGCATGGCACGGCATGGCACCGGCATGGCACGGCATGGAATGGCATGGAATGGCATGGAATGGCATGGAATGGCATGGAATGGCATGGAATGGCATGGAATGGCATGGAATGGCATGGAATGGCATGGAATGGCATGGAATGGCATGGAATGGCATGGAATGGCATGGAATGGCATGGAATGGCATGGCACGGCATGGCACGGCATGGCACGGCATGGCACCGGCATGGCACGTCATGGCACCGGCATGGCACGTCATGGCACCGGCATGGCACGTCATGGCACCGGCATGGCACGGCATGGCACCGCATTGAGTGGCATGGAATGGCATGGAATGGCATGGAATGACATGGAATGGCATGGAATGGCATGGCACCGCATGGCACGGCATGGCACGGCATGGCACCGGCATGGCACGGCATGGCACCGGCATGGCACGGCATGGCACCGGCATGGCACGTCATGGCACCGGCATGGCACGGCATGGCACCGCATTGAGTGGCATGGAATGGCATGGAATGACATGGAATGGCATGGAATGGCATGGCACCGCATGGCACGGCATGGCACGGCATGGCACCGGCATGGCACGGCATGGCACCGGCATGGCACGGCATGGCACGGCATGGCACCGGCATGGCACGGCATGGCACCGGCATGGCACGGCATGGCACCGGCATGGCACGGCATGGAATGGCATGGCACGGCATGGAATGGCATGGCACGGCATGGAATGGCATGGAATGGCATGGAATGGCATGGAATGGCATGGAATGGCATGGAATGGCATGGAATGGCATGGAATGGCATGGAATGGCATGGAATGGCATGGAATGGCATGGAATGGCATGGAATGGCATGGAATGGCATGGAATGGCATGGAATGGCATGGAATGGCATGGAATGGCATGGAATGGCATGGAATGGCATGGAATGGCATGGAATGGCATGGAATGGCATGGAATGGCATGGAATGGCATGGAATGGCATGGAATGGCATGGAATGGCATGGAATGGCATGGAATGGCATGGCACGGCATGGCACGGCATGGCACGGCATAGCACGGCATGGCACGGCATGGCACCGCATTGAGTGGCATGGAATGGCATGGAATGGCATGGACTGGCATGGAATGGCATGGAATGGCATGGCACCTGCATGGCACCGGCATGGCACCGGCATGGCACGGCATGGCACGGCATGGCACCGGCATGGCACGTCATGGCACCGGCATGGCACGGCATGGCACCGCATTGAGTGGCATGGAATGGCATGGAATGACATGGAATGGCATGGAATGGCATGGCACCGCATGGCACGGCATGGCACGGCATGGCACCGGCATGGCACGGCATGGCACGGCATGGCACGTCATGGCACGGCATGGCACGGCATTGAAAGGCATGGAATGGCATGGCATGGCACGGCATGGCACGTCATGGCACGGCATGGCACGGCATTGAAAGGCATGGAATGGCATGGAATGGCATGGAATGGCATGGCACCGCATGGCACGGCATGGCACGGCATGGCACCGGCATGGCACGGCATGGCACGGCATGGCACGTCATGGCACGGCATGGCACGGCATTGAAAGGCATGGAATGGCATGGCATGGCACGGCATGGCACGTCATGGCACGGCATGGCACGGCATGGCACGTCATGGCACGGCATGGCACGGCATTGAAAGGCATGGAATGGCATGGAATGGCATGGAATGGCATGGAATGGCATGGAATGGTATGGCACCGCATGGCACGGCATGGCACGGCATGGCACCGGCATGGCACGGCATGGCACGGCATAGCACGGCATGGCACGGCATGGCACGGCATGGCACCGCATTGAGTGGCATGGAATGGCATGGAATGGCATGGACTGGCATGGAATGGCATGGAATGGCATGGAATGGCATGGACTGGCATGGAATGGCATGGAATGGCATGGCACCGGCATGGCACCGGCATGGCACCGGCATGGCACCGGCATGGCACGGCATGGCACGGCATGGCACGTCATGGCACCGGCATGGCACGGCATGGCACCGCATTGAGTGGCATGGAATGGCATGGAATGGCATGGAATGGCATGGACTGGCATGGACTGGCATGGAATGGCATGGAATGGCATGGAATGGCATGGAATGGCATGGAATGACATGGAATGGCATGGAATGACATGGCACCGGCATGGCACCGGCATGGCACGGCATGGCACGGCATGGCACGGCATGGCACCGGCATGGCACGGCATGGCACGGCATGGCACCGGCATGGCACGGCATGGCACCGGCATGGCACGGCATGGCACCGGCATGGCACGGCATGGCACCGGCATGGCACGGCATGGCACGGCATGGCACCGGCATGGCACGGCATGGCACCGGCATGGCACGGCATGGCACCGGCATGGCACGGCATGGAATGGCATGGAATGGCATGGAATGGCATGGAATGGCATGGAATGGCATGGAATGGCATGGAATGGCATGGAATGGCATGGAATGGCATGGAATGGCATGGAATGGCATGGCACGGCATGGCACCGGCATGGCACGGCATGGCACCGGCATGGCACGGCATGGCACCGGCATGGCACGGCATGGCACCGGCATGGCACGGCATGGCACCGGCATGGCACGGCATGGCACCGGCATGGCACGGCATGGCACCGGCATGGCACGGCATGGCACCGGCATGGCACGGCATGGCACCGGCATGGCACGGCATGGCACCGGCATGGCACGGCATGGCACCGGCATGGCACGGCATGGCACCGGCATGGCACGGCATGGCACCGGCATGGCACGGCATGGCACCGGCATGGCACGGCATGGCACCGGCATGGCACGGCATGGCACCGGCATGGCACGGCATGGCACCGGCATGGCACGGCATGGCACCGGCATGGCACGGCATGGCACCGGCATGGCACGGCATGGCACCGGCATGGCACGGCATGGCACCGGCATGGCACGGCATGGCACCGGCATGGCACGGCATGGCACCGGCATGGCACGGCATGGCACCGGCATGGCACGGCATGGCACGGCATGGCACGGCATGGCACGGCATGGCACGGCATGGCACGGCATGGCACGGCATGGCACGGCATGGCACGGCATGGCACGGCATTGAAAGGCATGGAATGGCATGGAAAGGCATGGAATGGCATGGAATGGCATGGAATGGCATGGAATGGCATGGAATGGCATGGAATGGCATGGAATGGCATGGAATGGCATGGAATGGCATGGAATGGCATGGAATGGCATGGAATGGCATGGAATGGCATGGAATGGCATGGCACCGGCATGGCACGGCATGGCACCGGCATGGCACGGCATGGCACCGGCATGGCACGGCATGGCACCGGCATGGCACGGCATGGCACGGCATGGCACCGGCATGGCACGGCATGGCACCGGCATGGCACGGCATGGCACCGGCATGGCACGGCATGGCACCGGCATGGCACGGCA
This sequence comes from Cryptus armator, assembly GCA_963971235.1. Lineage (NCBI taxonomy): Eukaryota > Metazoa > Arthropoda > Insecta > Hymenoptera > Ichneumonidae > Cryptus > Cryptus armator. The sequence continues at coordinate 7,290 of CAXARG010000259.1, read as the reverse complement.
TGGCACCGGCATGGCACGGCATGGCACCGGCATGGCACCGGCATGGCACGGCATGGCACCGGCATGGCACGGCATGGCACCGGCATGGCACGGCATGGCACCGGCATGGCACGGCATGGCACCGGCATGGCACGGCATGGCACCGGCATGGCACCGGCATGGCACGGCATGGCACCGGCATGGCACGGCATGGCACCGGCATGGCACGGCATGGCACCGGCATGGCACGGCATGGCACCGGCATGGCACGGCATGGCACCGGCATGGCACGGCATGGCACCGGCATGGCACGGCATGGCACCGGCATGGCACGGCATGGCACCGGCATGGCACGGCATGGCACCGGCATGGCACGGCATGGCACCGGCATGGCACTGCATGGCACCGGCATGGCACGGCATGGCACCGGCATGGCACGGCATGGCACCGGCATGGCACGGCATGGCACCGGCATGGCACGGCATGGCACCGGCATGGCACGGCATGGAATGGCATGGCACGGCATGGAATGGCATGGCACGGCATGGAATGGCATGGAATGGCATGGAATGGCATGGAATGGCATGGAATGGCATGGAATGGCATGGAATGGCATGGAATGGCATGGAATGGCATGGAATGGCATGGAATGGCATGGAATGGCATGGAATGGCATGGAATGGCATGGAATGGCATGGAATGGCATGGAATGGCATGGAATGGCATGGAATGGCATTGCACGGCATGGCACGGCATGGCACGGCATAGCACGGCATGGCACGGCATGGCACCGCATTGAGTGGCATGGAATGGCATGGAATGGCATGGACTGGCATGGAATGGCATGGAATGGCATGGCACCTGCATGGCACCGGCATGGCACCGGCATGGCACGGCATGGCACGGCATGGCACCGGCATGGCACGTCATGGCACCGGCATGGCACGGCATGGCACCGCATTGAGTGGCATGGAATGGCATGGAATGACATGGAATGGCATGGAATGGCATGGCACCGCATGGCACGGCATGGCACGGCATGGCACCGGCATGGCACGGCATGGCACGGCATGGCACGTCATGGCACGGCATGGCACGGCATTGAAAGGCATGGAATGGCATGGCATGGCACGGCATGGCACGTCATGGCACGGCATGGCACGGCATTGAAAGGCATGGAATGGCATGGAATGGCGTGGAATGGCATGGAATGGCATGGAATGGCATGGAATGGCATGGAATGGCATGGCACCGCATGGCACGGCATGGCACGGCATGGCACCGGCATGGCACGGCATGGCACGGCATAGCACGGCATGGCACGGCATGGCACGGCATGGCACCGCATTGAGTGGCATGGAATGGCATGGAATGGCATGGACTGGCATGGAATGGCATGGAATGGCATGGAATGGCATGGACTGGCATGGAATGGCATGGAATGGCATGGCACCGGCATGGCACCGGCATGGCACCGGCATGGCACCGGCATGGCACGGCATGGCACGGCATGGCACGTCATGGCACCGGCATGACACGGCATGGCACCGCATTGAGTGACATGGAATGGCATGGAATGGCATGGAATGGCATGGACTGGCATGGACTGGCATGGAATGGCATGGAATGGCATGGAATGGCATGGAATGGCATGGAATGACATGGAATGGCATGGAATGACATGGAATGGCATGGAATGGCATGGCACCGCATGGCACGGCATGGCACGGCATGGCACCGGCATGGCACGGCATGGCACCGGCATGGCACGGCATGGCACCGGCATGGCACGGCATGGCACCGGCATGGCACGGCATGGCACCGGCATGGCACGGCATGGCACCGGCATGGCACGGCATGGCACCGGCATGGCACGGCATGGAATGGCATGGAATGGCATGGAATGGCATGGAATGGCATGGAATGGCATGGAATGGCATGGAATGGCATGGAATGGCATGGCACGGCATGGCACGGCATGGCACGGCATTGAAAGGCATGGAATGGCATGGAATGGCATGGAATGGCATGGAATGGCATGGAATGGCATGGAATGGCATGGAATGGCATGGAATGGCATGGAATGGCATGGAATGGCATGGAATGGCATGGAATGGCATGGAATGGCATGGAATGGCATGGAATGGCATGGAATGGCATGGAATGGCATGGAATGGCATGGAATGGCATGGAATGGCATGGAATGGCATGGAATGGCATGGAATGGCATGGAATGGCATGGAATGGCATGGAATGGCATGGAATGGCATGGAATGGCATGGAATGGCATGGAATGGCATGGAATGGCATGGAATGGCATGGAATGGCATGGAATGGCATGGAATGGCATGGAATGGCATGGAATGGCATGGAATGGCATGGAATGGCATGGAATGACATGGAATGGCATGGAATGGCATGGCACCGCATGGCACGGCATGGCACCGGCATGGCACGTCATGGCACCGGCATGGCACGGCATGGCACCGGCATGGCACGGCATGGCACCGGCATGGCACGGCATGGCACCGGCATGGCACGGCATGGCACGGCATGGCACCGGCATGGCACGGCATGGCACCGGCATGGCACGGCATGGCACCGGCATGGCACGGCATGGCACCGGCATGGCACGGCATGGAATGGCATGGAATGGCATGGAATGGCATGGAATGGCATGGAATGGCATGGAATGGCATGGAATGGCATGGAATGGCATGGAATGGCATGGAATGGCATGGAATGGCATGGAATGGCATGGAATGGCATGGAATGGCATGGAATGGCATGGAATGGCATGGAATGGCATGGAATGGCATGGAATGGCATGGAATGGCATGGAATGGCATGGAATGGCATGGAATGGCATGGAATGGCATGGAATGGCATGGAATGGCATGGAATGGCATGGAATGGCATGGAATGGCATGGAATGGCATGGAATGGCATGGAATGGCATGGAATGGCATGGAATGGCATGGAATGGCATGGAATGGCATGGAATGGCATGGAATGGCATGGAATGGCATGGAATGGCATGGAATGGCATGGAATGGCATGGAATGGCATGGAATGACATGGAATGGCATGGAATGACATGGAATGGCATGGAATGACATGGAATGGCATGGAATGGCATGGCACCGCATGGCACGGCATGGCACGGCATGGCACCGGCATGGCACGGCATGGCACGGCATAGCACGGCATGGCACGGCATGGCACGGCATGGCACCGCATTGAGTGGCATGGAATGGCATGGAATGGCATGGACTGGCATGGAATGGCATGGAATGGCATGGAATGGCATGGACTGGCATGGAATGGCATGGAATGGCATGGCACCGGCATGGCACCGGCATGGCACCGGCATGGCACCGGCATGGCACGGCATGGCACGTCATGGCACCGGCATGGCACGGCATGGCACCGCATTGAGTGGCATGGAATGGCATGGAATGGCATGGAATGGCATGGAATGGCATGGACTGGCATGGACTGGCATGGAATGGCATGGAATGGCATGGAATGTCATGGAATGGCATGGAATGACATGGAATGGCATGGAATGGCATGGCACCGCATGGCACGGCATGGCACGGCATGGCACGGCATGGCACCGGCATGGCACGGCATGGCACCGGCATGGCACGGCATGGCACCGGCATGGCACGGCATGGCACCGGCATGGCACGGCATGGAATGGCATGGAATGGCATGGAATGGCATGGAATGGCATGGAATGGCATGGCACGGCATGGCACGGCATTGAAAGGCATGGAATGGCATGGAATGGCATGGAATGGCATGGAATGGCATGGAATGGCATGGAATGGCATGGAATGGCATGGAATGGCATGGAATGGCATGGAATGGCATGGAATGGCATGGAATGGCATGGAATGGCATGGAATGGCATGGAATGGCATGGCACCGCATGGCACGGCATGGCACGGCATGGCACCGGCATGGCACGGCATGGCCCCGGCATGGCACGGCATGGCACCGGCATGGCACGGCATGGCACCGGCATGGCACGGCATGGCACCGGCATGGCACGTCATGGCACCGGCATGGCACGGCATGGCACCGCATTGAGTGGCATGGAATGGCATGGAATGGCATGGAATAGCATGGACTGGCATGGAATGGCATGGAATGGCATGGAATGGCATGGAATGGCATGGAATGGCATGGAATGGCATGGAATGACATGGAATGGGATGGAATGGCATGGCACCGCATGGCACGGCATGGCACGGCATGGCACGGCATGGCACCGGCATGGCACGGCATGGCACCGGCATGGCACGGCATGGCACCGGCATGGCACGGCATGGCACCGGCATGGCACGGCATGGCACCGGCATGGCACGGCATGGCACCGGCATGGCACGGCATGGCACCGGCATGGCACGGCATGGCACCGGCATGGCACGGCATGGCACCGGCATGGCACGGCATGGAATGGCATGGCACGGCATGGAATGGCATGGAATGGCATGGAATGGCATGGAATGGCATGGAATGGCATGGAATGGCATGGAATGGCATGGAATGGCATGGAATGGCATGGAATGGCATGGAATGGCATGGAATGGTATGGAATGGCATGGAATGGCATGGAATGGCATGGAATGGCATGGAATGGCATGGAATGGCATGGAATGGCATGGAATGGCATGGAATGGCATGGAATGGCATGGAATGGCATGGAATGGCATGGAATGGCATGGAATGGCATGGAATGGCATGGAATGGCATGGAATGGCATGGAATGGCATGGAATGGCATGGAATGGCATGGAATGGCATGGAATGGCATGGAATGGCATGGAATGACATGGAATGGCATGGAATGACATGGAATGGCATGGAATGGCATGGCACCGCATGGCACGGCATGGCACGGCATGGCACGGCATGGCACCGGCATGGCACGTCATGGCACCGGCATGGCACGGCATGGCACCGGCATGGCACGGCATGGCACCGGCATGGCACGGCATGGCACCGGCATGGCACGGCATGGCACGGCATGGCACGGCATGGCACGGCATGGCACCGGCATGGCACGGCATGGCACCGGCATGGCACGGCATGGCACCGGCATGGCACGGCATGGCACCGGCATGGCACGGCATGGCACCGGCATGGCACGGCATGGCACCGGCATGGCACGGCATGGAATGGCATGGCACGGCATGGAATGGCATGGAATGGCATGGAATGGCATGGAATGGCATGGAATGGCATGGAATGGCATGGAATGGCATGGAATGGCATGGAATGGCATGGAATGGCATGGAATGGCATGGAATGGCATGGAATGGCATGGAATGGCATGGAATGGCATGGAATGGCATGGAATGGCATGGAATGGCATGGAATGGCATGGAATGGCATGGAATGGCATGGAATGGCATGGAATGGCATGGAATGGCATGGAATGGCATGGAATGGCATGGAATGGCATGGAATGGCATGGAATGGCATGGAATGGCATGGAATGGCATGGAATGGCATGGAATGGCATGGAATGGCATGGAATGGCATGGAATGGCATGGAATGGCATGGAATGGCATGGAATGGCATGGAATGGCATGGAATGGCATGGAATGGCATGGAATGGCATGGAATGGCATGGCACCGCATGGCACGGCATGGCACGGCATGGCACGGCATAGCACGGCATGGCACGGCATGGCACCGCATTGAGTGGCATGGAATGGCATGGAATGGCATGGACTGGCATGGAATGGCATGGAATGGCATGGAATGGCATGGAATGGCATGGAATGGCATGGAATGGCATGGAATGGCATGGAATGGCATGGAATGGCATGGAATGGCATGGAATGGCATGGAATGGCATGGAATGGCATGGAATGGCATGGCACCGCATGGCACGGCATGGCACCGCATTGAGTGGCATGGAATGGCATGGAATGGCATGGACTGGCATGGAATGGCATGGAATGGCATGGAATGGCATGGACTGGCATGGAATGGCATGGAATGGCATGGCACCTGCATGGCACCGGCATGGCACCGGCATGGCACGGCATGGCACGGCATGGCACCGGCATGGCACGTCATGGCACCGGCATGGCACGGCATGGCACCGCATGGCACGGCATGGCACCGCATTGAGTGGCATGGAATGGCATGGAATGACATGGAATGGCATGGAATGGCATGGCACCGCATGGCACGGCATGGCACGGCATGGCACCGGCATGGCACGGCATGGCACCGGCATGGCACGGCATGGCACCGGCATGGCACGGCATGGCACCGGCATGGCACGGCATGGCACCGGCATGGCACGGCATGGCACCGGCATGGCACGGCATGGCACCGGCATGGCACGGCATGGCACGGCATGGCACCGGCATGGCACGTCATGGCACCGGCATGGCACGGCATGGCACCGCATTGAGTGGCATGGAATGGCATGGAATGGCATGGAATGGCATGGAATGGCATGGACTGGCATGGACTGGCATGGAATGGCATGGAAGGGCATGGAATGGCATGGAATGGCATGGAATGGCATGGAATGGCATGGAATGACATGGAATGGCATGGAATGGCATGGAATGGCATGGAATGGCATGGAATGGCAGGGAATGGCATGGCACCGCATGGCACGGCATGGCACGGCATGGCACGGCATGGCACGGCATGGCACGGCATGGCACCTGCATGGCACGGCATGGCACGGCATGGCACGGCATGGCACCGGCATGGCACGGCATGGCACCGGCATGGCACGGCATGGCACCGGCATGGCACGGCATGGCACCGGCATGGCACGGCATGGCACCGGCATGGCACGGCATGGCACCGGCATGGCACGGCATGGCACCGGCATGGCACGGCATGGCACCGGCATGGCACGGCATGGCACCGGCATGGCACGGCATGGCACCGGCATGGCACGGCATGGCACGGCATGGCACCGGCATGGCACGGCATGGCACCGGCATGGCACGGCATGGCACCGGCATGGCACGGCATGGCACCGGCATGGCACGGCATGGCACCGGCATGGCACGGCATGGAATGGCATGGCACGGCATGGAATGGCATGGAATGGCATGGAATGGCATGGAATGGCATGGAATGGCATGGAATGGCATGGAATGGCATGGAATGGCATGGAATGGCATGGAATGGCATGGAGTAGCATGGAATGGCATGGAATGGCATGGAATGGCATGGAATGGCATGGAATGGCATGGAATGGCATGGAATGGCATGGAATGGCATGGAATGGCATGGAATGGCATGGAATGGCATGGAATG
>CAXARG010000258.1:0-43911 GCA_963971235.1 Cryptus armator | reverse complement strand
ATGGAATGGCATGGAATGGCATGGAATGGCATGGAATGGCATGGCACCGGCATGGCACGGCATGGCACCGGCATGGCACGGCATGGCACCGGCATGGCACGGCATGGCACCGGCATGGCACGGCATGGCACCGGCATGGCACGGCATGGCACCGGCATGGCACGGCATGGCACCGGCATGGCACGGCATGGCACGGCATGGAATGGCATGGAATGGCATGGAATGGCATGGAATGGCATGGAATGGCATGGAATGGCATGGAATGGCATGGAATGGCATGGAATGGCATGGAATGGCATGGAATGGCATGGAATGGCATGGAATGGCATGGAATGGCATGGAATGGCATGGAATGGCATGGAATGGCATGGAATGGCATGGAATGGCATGGAATGGCATGGAATGGCATGGAATGGCATGGAATGGCATGGAATGGCATGGAATGGCATGGAATGGCATGGAATGGCATGGAATGGCATGGAATGGCATGGAATGGCATGGAATGGCATGGAATGGCACGGAATGGCATGGAATGGCACGGAATGGCACGGAATGGCATGGAATGGCATGGAATGGCATGGAATGGCATGGAATGGCATGGAATGGCATGGAATGGCATGGAATGGCATGGAATGGCATGGAATGGCATGGAATGGCATGGAATGGCATGGAATGGCATGGAATGGCATGGAATGGCATGGAATGGCATGGAATGGCATGGAATGGCATGGAATGGCATGGAATGGCATGGAATGGCATGGAATGGCATGGAATGGCATGGAATGGCATGGAATGGCATGGAATGGCATGGAATGGCATGGAATGGCATGGAATGGCATGGAATGGCATGGAATGGCATGGAATGGCATGGAATGGCATGGAATGGCATGGCGCCGCATTGAGTGGCATGGAATGGCATGGACTGGCATTGAGTGGCATGGAATGGCATGGACTGGCATGGACTGGCATGGAATGGCATGGAATGGCATGGCACCGCATGGCCCGGCATGGCACGGCATGGCACGGCATGGCACGGCATGGCACGGCATGGCACGGCATGGCACGGCATGGCACGGCATGGCACGGCATGGCACGGCATGGCACGGCATGGCACGGCATGGCACGGCATGGCACGGCATGGCACGGCATGGCACGGCATGGCACCGGCATGGCACGGCATGGCACCGGCATGGCACGGCATGGCACCGGCATGGCACGGCATGGCACGGCATGGCACGGCATGGCACGGCATGGCACGGCATGGCACGGCATGGCACCGGCATGGCACGGCATGGCACCGGCATGGCACGGCATGGCACGGCATGGCACCGGCATGGCACGGCATGGCACCGGCATGGCACGGCATGGCACCGGCATGGCACGGCATGGCACCGGCATGGCACGGCATGGCACCGGCATGGCACGGCATGGCACCGGCATGGCACGGCATGGCACCGGCATGGCACGGCATGGCACCGGCATGGCACGGCATGGCACCGGCATGGCACGGCATGGCACCGGCATGGCACGGCATGGCACCGGCATGGCACGGCATGGCACCGGCATAGCACGGCATGGCACCGGCATGGCACGGCATGGCACCGGCATGGCACGGCATGGAATGGCATGGAATGGCATGGAATGGCATGGAATGGCATGGAATGGCATGGAATGGCATGGAATGGCATGGAATGGCATGGAATGGCTTGGAATGGCATGGAATGGCTTGGAATGGCATGGAATGGCATGGAATGGCATGGAATGGCATGGAATGGCACGGCATGGCACCGGCATGGCACGGCATGGCACCGGCATGGCACGGCATGGCACCGGCATGGCACGGCATGGCACCGGCATGGCACGGCATGGCACCGGCATGGCACGGCATGGCACCGGCATGGCACGGCATGGCACCGGCATGGCACGGCATGGCACCGGCATGGCACGGCATGGCACCGGCATGGCACGGCATGGCACCGGCATGGCACGGCATGGCACCGGCATGGCACGGCATGGCACCGGCATGGCACGGCATGGCACCGGCATGGCACGGCATGGCACCGGCATGGCACGGCATGGCACCGGCATGGCACGGCATGGCACCGGCATGGCACGGCATGGCACCGGCATGGCACGGCATGGCACCGGCATGGCACGGCATGGCACCGGCATGGCACGGCATGGCACCGGCATGGCACGGCATGGCACCGGCATGGCACGGCATGGCACCGGCATGGCACGGCATGGCACCGGCATGGCACGGCATGGAATGGCATGGAATGGCATGGAATGGCATGGAATGGCATGGAATGGCATGGAATGGCATGGAATGGCATGGAATGGCTTGGAATGGCATGGAATGGCATGGAATGGCATGGAATGGCATGGAATGGCATGGAATGGCATGGAATGGCATGGAATGGCATGGAATGGCATGGAATGGCATGGAATGGCATGGAATGGCATGGAATGGCATGGAATGGCATGGAATGGCATGGAATGGCATGGAATGGCATGGAATGGCATGGAATGGCATGGAATGGCATGGAATGGCATGGAATGGCATGGAATGGCATGGAATGGCATGGAATGGCATGGAATGGCATGGAATGGCATGGAATGGCATGGAATGGCATGGAATGGCATGGAATGGCATGGAATGGCATGGAATGGCATGGAATGGCATGGAATGGCATGGAATGGCATGGAATGGCATGGAATGGCATGGAATGGCATGGAATGGCATGGAATGGCATGGAATGGCATGGAATGGCATGGAATGGCATGGAATGGCATGGAATGGCATGGAATGGCATGGAATGGCATGGAATGGCATGGAATGGCATGGAATGGCATGGAATGGCATGGAATGGCATGGAATGGCATGGAATGGCATGGAATGGCATGGAATGGCATGGCACCGGCATGGCACGGCATGGCACCGGCATGGCACGGCATGGCACCGGCATGGCACGGCATGGCACCGGCATGGCACGGCATGGCACCGGCATGGCACGGCATGGCACCGGCATGGCACGGCATGGCACGGCATGGAATGGCATGGAATGGCATGGAATGGCATGGAATGGCATGGAATGGCATGGAATGGCATGGAATGGCATGGAATGGCATGGAATGGCATGGAATGGCATGGAATGGCATGGAATGGCATGGAATGGCATGGAATGGCATGGAATGGCATGGAATGGCATGGAATGGCATGGAATGGCATGGAATGGCATGGAATGGCATGGAATGGCATGGAATGGCATGGAATGGCATGGAATGGCATGGAATGGCATGGAATGGCATGGAATGGCATGGAATGGCATGGAATGGCATGGAATGGCATGGAATGGCATGGAATGGCATGGAATGGCATGGAATGGCATGGAATGGCATGGAATGGCATGGAATGGCATGGAATGGCATGGAATGGCATGGAATGGCATGGAATGGCATGGAATGGCATGGAATGGCATGGAATGGCATGGAATGGCATGGAATGGCATGGAATGGCATGGAATGGCATGGAATGGCATGGAATGGCATGGAATGGCATGGAATGGCATGGAATGGCATGGAATGGCATGGAATGGCATGGAATGGCATGGAATGGCATGGAATGGCATGGAATGGCATGGAATGGCATGGAATGGCATGGAATGGCATGGAATGGCATGGAATGGCATGGAATGGCATGGAATGGCATGGAATGGCATGGAATGGCATGGAATGGCATGGAATGGCATGGAATGGCATGGCACCGGCATGGCACGGCATGGCACCGGCATGGCACGGCATGGCACCGGCATGGCACGGCATGGCACCGGCATGGCACGGCATGGCACCGGCATGGCACGGCATGGCACCGGCATGGCACGGCATGGCACGGCATGGAATGGCATGGAATGGCATGGAATGGCATGGAATGGCATGGAATGGCATGGAATGGCATGGAATGGCATGGAATGGCATGGAATGGCATGGAATGGCATGGAATGGCATGGAATGGCATGGAATGGCATGGAATGGCATGGAATGGCATGGAATGGCATGGAATGGCATGGAATGGCATGGAATGGCATGGAATGGCATGGAATGGCATGGAATGGCATGGAATGGCATGGAATGGCATGGAATGGCATGGAATGGCATGGAATGGCATGGAATGGCATGGAATGGCATGGAATGGCACGGAATGGCACGGAATGGCACGGAATGGCACGGAATGGCATGGAATGGCATGGAATGGCATGGAATGGCATGGAATGGCATGGAATGGCATGGAATGGCATGGAATGGCATGGAATGGCATGGAATGGCATGGAATGGCATGGAATGGCATGGAATGGCATGGAATGGCATGGAATGGCATGGAATGGCATGGAATGGCATGGAATGGCATGGAATGGCATGGAATGGCATGGAATGGCATGGAATGGCATGGAATGGCATGGAATGGCATGGAATGGCATGGAATGGCATGGAATGGCATGGAATGGCATGGAATGGCATGGAATGGCATGGAATGGCATGGAATGGCATGGAATGGCATGGCACCGCATTGAGTGGCATGGAATGGCATGGACTGGCATTGAGTGGCATGGAATGGCATGGACTGGCATGGACTGGCATGGAATGGCATGGAATGGCATGGCACCGCATGGCCCGGCATGGCACGGCATGGCACGGCATGGCACGGCATGGCACGGCATGGCACGGCATGGCACGGCATGGCACGGCATGGCACGGCATGGCACGGCATGGCACGGCATGGCACGGCATGGCACGGCATGGCACGGCATGGCACGGCATGGCACGGCATGGCACGGCATGGCACGGCATGGCACGGCATGGCACGGCATGGCACGGCATGGCACCGGCATGGCACGGCATGGCACCGGCATGGCACGGCATGGCACGGCATGGCACGGCATGGCACGGCATGGCACGGCATGGCACCGGCATGGCACGGCATGGCACCGGCATGGCACGGCATGGCACCGGCATGGCACGGCATGGCACCGGCATGGCACGGCATGGCACCGGCATGGCACGGCATGGCACCGGCATGGCACGGCATGGCACCGGCATGGCACGGCATGGCACCGGCATGGCACGGCATGGCACCGGCATGGCACGGCATGGCACCGGCATGGCACGGCATGGCACCGGCATGGCACGGCATGGCACCGGCATGGCACGGCATGGCACCGGCATGGCACGGCATGGCACCGGCATGGCACGGCATGGCACCGGCATGGCACGGCATGGCACCGGCATGGCACGGCATGGAATGGCATGGAATGGCATGGAATGGCATGGAATGGCATGGAATGGCATGGAATGGCATGGAATGGCATGGAATGGCATGGAATGGCTTGGAATGGCATGGAATGGCATGGAATGGCATGGAATGGCATGGAATGGCATGGAATGGCATGGAATGGCATGGAATGGCATGGAATGGCATGGAATGGCATGGAATGGCATGGAATGGCATGGAATGGCATGGAATGGCATGGAATGGCATGGAATGGCATGGAATGGCATGGAATGGCATGGAATGGCATGGAATGGCATGGAATGGCATGGAATGGCATGGAATGGCATGGAATGGCATGGAATGGCATGGAATGGCATGGAATGGCATGGAATGGCATGGAATGGCATGGAATGGCATGGAATGGCATGGAATGGCATGGAATGGCATGGAATGGCATGGAATGGCATGGAATGGCATGGAATGGCATGGAATGGCATGGAATGGCATGGAATGGCATGGAATGGCATGGAATGGCATGGAATGGCATGGAATGGCATGGAATGGCATGGAATGGCATGGAATGGCATGGAATGGCATGGAATGGCATGGAATGGCATGGAATGGCATGGAATGGCATGGAATGGCATGGAATGGCATGGAATGGCATGGAATGGCATGGAATGGCATGGAATGGCATGGAATGGCATGGAATGGCATGGAATGGCATGGAATGGCATGGAATGGCATGGAATGGCATGGAATGGCATGGAATGGCATGGAATGGCATGGAATGGCATGGAATGGCATGGAATGGCATGGAATGGCATGGAATGGCATGGAATGGCATGGAATGGCATGGAATGGCATGGAATGGCATGGCACCGGCATGGCACGGCATGGCACCGGCATGGCACGGCATGGCACCGGCATGGCACGGCATGGCACCGGCATGGCACGGCATGGCACCGGCATGGCACGGCATGGCACGGCATGGAATGGCATGGAATGGCATGGAATGGCATGGAATGGCATGGAATGGCATGGAATGGCATGGAATGGCATGGAATGGCATGGAATGGCATGGAATGGCATGGAATGGCATGGAATGGCATGGAATGGCATGGAATGGCATGGAATGGCATGGAATGGCATGGAATGGCATGGAATGGCATGGAATGGCATGGAATGGCATGGAATGGCATGGAATGGCATGGAATGGCATGGAATGGCATGGAATGGCATGGAATGGCATGGAATGGCATGGAATGGCATGGAATGGCATGGAATGGCATGGAATGGCATGGAATGGCATGGAATGGCATGGAATGGCATGGAATGGCATGGAATGGCATGGAATGGCATGGAATGGCATGGAATGGCATGGAATGGCATGGAATGGCATGGAATGGCATGGAATGGCATGGAATGGCATGGAATGGCATGGAATGGCATGGAATGGCATGGAATGGCATGGAATGGCATGGAATGGCATGGAATGGCATGGAATGGCATGGAATGGCATGGAATGGCATGGAATGGCATGGAATGGCATGGAATGGCATGGAATGGCATGGAATGGCATGGAATGGCATGGAATGGCATGGAATGGCATGGAATGGCATGGAATGGCATGGAATGGCATGGAATGGCATGGAATGGCATGGAATGGCATGGAATGGCATGGAATGGCATGGAATGGCATGGAATGGCATGGAATGGCATGGAATGGCATGGAATGGCATGGCACCGGCATGGCACGGCATGGCACCGGCATGGCACGGCATGGCACCGGCATGGCACGGCATGGCACCGGCATGGCACGGCATGGCACCGGCATGGCACGGCATGGCACCGGCATGGCACGGCATGGCACGGCATGGAATGGCATGGAATGGCATGGAATGGCATGGAATGGCATGGAATGGCATGGAATGGCATGGAATGGCATGGAATGGCATGGAATGGCATGGAATGGCATGGAATGGCATGGAATGGCATGGAATGGCATGGAATGGCATGGAATGGCATGGAATGGCATGGAATGGCATGGAATGGCATGGAATGGCATGGAATGGCATGGAATGGCATGGAATGGCATGGAATGGCATGGAATGGCATGGAATGGCATGGAATGGCATGGAATGGCATGGAATGGCATGGAATGGCATGGAATGGCATGGAATGGCATGGAATGGCATGGAATGGCATGGAATGGCATGGAATGGCATGGAATGGCATGGAATGGCATGGAATGGCATGGAATGGCATGGAATGGCATGGAATGGCATGGCACCGGCATGGCACGGCATGGCACCGGCATGGCACGGCATGGCACCGGCATGGCACGGCATGGCACCGGCATGGCACGGCATGGCACCGGCATGGCACGGCATGGCACCGGCATGGCACGGCATGGCACCGGCATGGCACGGCATGGCACGGCATGGAATGGCATGGAATGGCATGGAATGGCATGGAATGGCATGGAATGGCATGGAATGGCATGGAATGGCATGGAATGGCATGGAATGGCATGGAATGGCATGGAATGGCATGGAATGGCATGGAATGGCATGGAATGGCATGGAATGGCATGGAATGGCATGGAATGGCATGGAATGGCATGGAATGGCATGGAATGGCATGGAATGGCATGGAATGGCATGGAATGGCATGGAATGGCATGGAATGGCATGGAATGGCATGGAATGGCATGGAATGGCATGGAATGGCATGGAATGGCATGGAATGGCATGGAATGGCATGGAATGGCACGGAATGGCATGGAATGGCACGGAATGGCACGGAATGGCATGGAATGGCATGGAATGGCATGGAATGGCATGGAATGGCATGGAATGGCATGGAATGGCATGGAATGGCATGGAATGGCATGGAATGGCATGGAATGGCATGGAATGGCATGGAATGGCATGGAATGGCATGGAATGGCATGGAATGGCATGGAATGGCATGGAATGGCATGGAATGGCATGGAATGGCATGGAATGGCATGGAATGGCATGGAATGGCATGGAATGGCATGGAATGGCATGGAATGGCATGGAATGGCATGGAATGGCATGGAATGGCATGGAATGGCATGGAATGGCATGGAATGGCATGGAATGGCATGGCACCGCATTGAGTGGCATGGAATGGCATGGACTGGCATTGAGTGGCATGGAATGGCATGGACTGGCATGGACTGGCATGGAATGGCATGGAATGGCATGGCACCGCATGGCCCGGCATGGCACGGCATGGCACGGCATGGCACGGCATGGCACGGCATGGCACGGCATGGCACGGCATGGCACGGCATGGCACGGCATGGCACGGCATGGCACGGCATGGCACGGCATGGCACGGCATGGCACGGCATGGCACGGCATGGCACGGCATGGCACCGGCATGGCACGGCATGGCACCGGCATGGCACGGCATGGCACCGGCATGGCACGGCATGGCACGGCATGGCACGGCATGGCACGGCATGGCACGGCATGGCACGGCATGGCACCGGCATGGCACGGCATGGCACCGGCATGGCACGGCATGGCACGGCATGGCACCGGCATGGCACGGCATGGCACCGGCATGGCACGGCATGGCACCGGCATGGCACGGCATGGCACCGGCATGGCACGGCATGGCACCGGCATGGCACGGCATGGCACCGGCATGGCACGGCATGGCACCGGCATGGCACGGCATGGCACCGGCATGGCACGGCATGGCACCGGCATGGCACGGCATGGCACCGGCATGGCACGGCATGGCACCGGCATAGCACGGCATGGCACCGGCATGGCACGGCATGGCACCGGCATGGCACGGCATGGAATGGCATGGAATGGCATGGAATGGCATGGAATGGCATGGAATGGCATGGAATGGCATGGAATGGCATGGAATGGCATGGAATGGCTTGGAATGGCATGGAATGGCTTGGAATGGCATGGAATGGCATGGAATGGCATGGAATGGCATGGAATGGCACGGCATGGCACCGGCATGGCACGGCATGGCACCGGCATGGCACGGCATGGCACCGGCATGGCACGGCATGGCACCGGCATGGCACGGCATGGCACCGGCATGGCACGGCATGGCACCGGCATGGCACGGCATGGCACCGGCATGGCACGGCATGGCACCGGCATGGCACGGCATGGCACCGGCATGGCACGGCATGGCACCGGCATGGCACGGCATGGCACCGGCATGGCACGGCATGGCACCGGCATGGCACGGCATGGCACCGGCATGGCACGGCATGGCACCGGCATGGCACGGCATGGAATGGCATGGAATGGCATGGAATGGCATGGAATGGCATGGAATGGCATGGAATGGCATGGAATGGCATGGAATGGCTTGGAATGGCATGGAATGGCATGGAATGGCATGGAATGGCATGGAATGGCATGGAATGGCATGGAATGGCATGGAATGGCATGGAATGGCATGGAATGGCATGGAATGGCATGGAATGGCATGGAATGGCATGGAATGGCATGGAATGGCATGGAATGGCATGGAATGGCATGGAATGGCATGGAATGGCATGGAATGGCATGGAATGGCATGGAATGGCATGGAATGGCATGGAATGGCATGGAATGGCATGGAATGGCATGGAATGGCATGGAATGGCATGGAATGGCATGGAATGGCATGGAATGGCATGGAATGGCATGGAATGGCATGGAATGGCATGGAATGGCATGGAATGGCATGGAATGGCATGGAATGGCATGGAATGGCATGGAATGGCATGGAATGGCATGGAATGGCATGGAATGGCATGGAATGGCATGGAATGGCATGGAATGGCATGGAATGGCATGGAATGGCATGGAATGGCATGGAATGGCATGGAATGGCATGGAATGGCATGGAATGGCATGGAATGGCATGGAATGGCATGGAATGGCATGGAATGGCATGGAATGGCATGGAATGGCATGGAATGGCATGGAATGGCATGGAATGGCATGGAATGGCATGGAATGGCATGGAATGGCATGGAATGGCATGGAATGGCATGGAATGGCATGGAATGGCATGGAATGGCATGGAATGGCATGGCACCGGCATGGCACGGCATGGCACCGGCATGGCACGGCATGGCACCGGCATGGCACGGCATGGCACCGGCATGGCACGGCATGGCACCGGCATGGCACGGCATGGCACGGCATGGAATGGCATGGAATGGCATGGAATGGCATGGAATGGCATGGAATGGCATGGAATGGCATGGAATGGCATGGAATGGCATGGAATGGCATGGAATGGCATGGAATGGCATGGAATGGCATGGAATGGCATGGAATGGCATGGAATGGCATGGAATGGCATGGAATGGCATGGAATGGCATGGAATGGCATGGAATGGCATGGAATGGCATGGAATGGCATGGAATGGCATGGAATGGCATGGAATGGCATGGAATGGCATGGAATGGCATGGAATGGCATGGAATGGCATGGAATGGCATGGAATGGCATGGAATGGCATGGAATGGCATGGAATGGCATGGAATGGCATGGAATGGCATGGAATGGCATGGAATGGCATGGAATGGCATGGAATGGCATGGAATGGCATGGAATGGCATGGAATGGCATGGAATGGCATGGAATGGCATGGAATGGCATGGAATGGCATGGAATGGCATGGAATGGCATGGAATGGCATGGAATGGCATGGAATGGCATGGAATGGCATGGAATGGCATGGAATGGCATGGAATGGCATGGAATGGCATGGAATGGCATGGAATGGCATGGAATGGCATGGAATGGCATGGAATGGCATGGAATGGCATGGAATGGCATGGAATGGCATGGAATGGCATGGCACCGGCATGGCACGGCATGGCACCGGCATGGCACGGCATGGCACCGGCATGGCACGGCATGGCACCGGCATGGCACGGCATGGCACCGGCATGGCACGGCATGGCACCGGCATGGCACGGCATGGCACCGGCATGGCACGGCATGGCACGGCATGGAATGGCATGGGCATGGAATGGCATGGAATGGCATGGAATGGCATGGAATGGCATGGAATGGCATGGAATGGCATGGAATGGCATGGAATGGCATGGAATGGCATGGAATGGCATGGAATGGCATGGAATGGCATGGAATGGCATGGAATGGCATGGAATGGCATGGAATGGCATGGAATGGCATGGAATGGCATGGAATGGCATGGAATGGCATGGAATGGCATGGAATGGCATGGAATGGCATGGAATGGCATGGAATGGCATGGAATGGCATGGAATGGCATGGAATGGCATGGAATGGCATGGAATGGCATGGAATGGCATGGAATGGCATGGAATGGCACGGAATGGCACGGAATGGCACGGAATGGCACGGAATGGCATGGAATGGCATGGAATGGCATGGAATGGCATGGAATGGCATGGAATGGCATGGAATGGCATGGAATGGCATGGAATGGCATGGAATGGCATGGAATGGCATGGAATGGCATGGAATGGCATGGAATGGCATGGAATGGCATGGAATGGCATGGAATGGCATGGAATGGCATGGAATGGCATGGAATGGCATGGAATGGCATGGAATGGCATGGATGCATGGAATGGCATGGAATGGCATGGAATGGCATGGAATGGCATGGAATGGCATGGAATGGCATGGAATGGCATGGAATGGCATGGAATGGCATGGAATGGCATGGCACCGCATTGAGTGGCATGGAATGGCATGGACTGGCATTGAGTGGCATGGAATGGCATGGACTGGCATGGACTGGCATGGAATGGCATGGAATGGCATGGCACCGCATGGCCCGGCATGGCACGGCATGGCACGGCATGGCACGGCATGGCACGGCATGGCACGGCATGGCACGGCATGGCACGGCATGGCACGGCATGGCACGGCATGGCACGGCATGGCACGGCATGGCACGGCATGGCACGGCATGGCACGGCATGGCACCGGCATGGCACGGCATGGCACCGGCATGGCACGGCATGGCACCGGCATGGCACGGCATGGCACGGCATGGCACGGCATGGCACGGCATGGCACGGCATGGCACCGGCATGGCACGGCATGGCACCGGCATGGCACGGCATGGCACGGCATGGCACCGGCATGGCACGGCATGGCACCGGCATGGCACGGCATGGCACCGGCATGGCACGGCATGGCACCGGCATGGCACGGCATGGCACCGGCATGGCACGGCATGGCACCGGCATGGCACGGCATGGCACCGGCATGGCACGGCATGGCACCGGCATGGCACGGCATGGCACCGGCATGGCACGGCATGGCACCGGCATGGCACGGCATGGCACCGGCATAGCACGGCATGGCACCGGCATGGCACGGCATGGCACCGGCATGGCACGGCATGGAATGGCATGGAATGGCATGGAATGGCATGGAATGGCATGGAATGGCATGGAATGGCATGGAATGGCTTGGAATGGCATGGAATGGCTTGGAATGGCATGGAATGGATGGATGGCATGGAATGGCATGGAATGGCATGGAATGGCATGGAATGGCATGGAATGGCATGGAATGGCATGGAATGGCTTGGAATGGCATGGAATGGCTTGGAATGGCTTGGAATGGCATGGAATGGCATGGAATGGCATGGAATGGCATGGGCACCGGCATGGCACGGCATGGCACCGGCATGGCACGGCATGGCACCGGCATGGCACGGCATGGCACCGGCATGGCACGGCATGGCACCGGCATGGCACGGCATGGCACCGGCATGGCACGGCATGGCACGGCATGGAATGGCATGGCACGGCATGGAATGGCATGGAATGGCATGGAATGGCATGGAATGGCATGGAATGGCATGGAATGGCATGGAATGGCATGGAATGGCATGGAATGGCATGGAATGGCATGGAATGGCATGGAATGGCATGGAATGGCATGGAATGGCATGGAATGGCATGGAATGGCATGGAATGGCATGGAATGGCATGGAATGGCATGGAATGGCATGGAATGGCATGGAATGGCATGGAATGGCATGGAATGGCATGGAATGGCATGGAATGGCATGGAATGGCATGGAATGGCATGGAATGGCATGGAATGGCATGGAATGGCACGGAATGGCACGGAATGGCACGGAATGGCACGGAATGGCATGGAATGGCATGGAATGGCATGGAATGGCATGGAATGGCATGGAATGGCATGGAATGGCATGGAATGGCATGAATGGCATGGAATGGCATGAATGGCATGGAATGGCATGGAATGGCATGGAATGGCATGGAATGGCATGGAATGGCATGGAATGGCATGAATGGCATGGAATGGCATGGAATGGCATGGAATGGCATGGAATGGCATGGAATGGCATGGAATGGCATGGAATGGCATGGAATGGCATGGAATGGCATGGAATGGCATGGAATGGCATGGCACCGCATTGAGTGGCATGGAATGGCATGGACTGGCATTGAGTGGCATGGAATGGCATGGACTGGCATGGACTGGCATGGACTGGCATGGACTGGCATGGAATGGCATGGAATGGCATGGCACCGCATGGCCCGGCATGGCACGGCATGGCACGGCATGGCACGGCATGGCACGGCATGGCACGGCATGGCACGGCATGGCACGGCATGGCACGGCATGGCACGGCATGGCACGGCATGGCACGGCATGGCACCGGCATGGCACGGCATGGCACCGGCATGGCACGGCATGGCACCGGCATGGCACGGCATGGCACGGCATGGCACGGCATGGCACGGCATGGCACCGGCATGGCACGGCATGGCACCGGCATGGCACGGCATGGCACGGCATGGCACCGGCATGGCACGGCATGGCACCGGCATGGCACGGCATGGCACCGGCATGGCACGGCATGGCACCGGCATGGCACGGCATGGCACCGGCATGGCACGGCATGGCACCGGCATGGCACGGCATGGCACCGGCATGGCACGGCATGGCACCGGCATGGCACGGCATGGCACCGGCATGGCACGGCATGGCACCGGCATGGCACGGCATGGCACCGGCATGGCACGGCATGGCACCGGCATGGCACGGCATGGCACCGGCATGGCACGGCATGGCACCGGCATGGCACGGCATGGCACCGGCATGGCACGGCATGGAATGGCATGGAATGGCATGGAATGGCATGGAATGGCATGGAATGGCATGGAATGGCATGGAATGGCATGGAATGGCATGGAATGGCATGGAATGGCATGGAATGGCATGGAATGGCATGGAATGGCATGGAATGGCATGGAATGGCATGGAATGGCATGGAATGGCATGGAATGGCATGGAATGGCATGGAATGGCATGGAATGGCATGGAATGGCATGGAATGGCATGGAATGGCATGGAATGGCATGGAATGGCATGGAATGGCATGGAATGGCATGGAATGGCATGGAATGGCACGGAATGGCACGGAATGGCACGGAATGGCACGGAATGGCATGGAATGGCATGGAATGGCATGGAATGGCATGGAATGGCATGGAATGGCATGGAATGGCATGGAATGGCATGGAATGGCATGGAATGGCATGGAATGGCATGGAATGGCATGGAATGGCATGGAATGGCATGGAATGGCATGGAATGGCATGGAATGGCATGGAATGGCATGGAATGGCATGGAATGGCATGGAATGGCATGGAATGGCATGGAATGGCATGGAATGGCATGGAATGGCATGGAATGGCATGGAATGGCATGGAATGGCATGGAATGGCATGGAATGGCATGGAATGGCATGGAATGGCATGGAATGGCATGGCACCGCATTGAGTGGCATGGAATGGCATGGACTGGCATTGAGTGGCATGGAATGGCATGGACTGGCATGGACTGGCATGGAATGGCATGGAATGGCATGGCACCGCATGGCCCGGCATGGCACGGCATGGCACGGCATGGCACGGCATGGCACGGCATGGCACGGCATGGCACGGCATGGCACGGCATGGCACGGCATGGCACGGCATGGCACGGCATGGCACGGCATGGCACGGCATGGCACGGCATGGCACGGCATGGCACGGCATGGCACGGCATGGCACGGCATGGCACGGCATGGCACGGCATGGCACGGCATGGCACCGGCATGGCACGGCATGGCACCGGCATGGCACGGCATGGCACGGCATGGCACGGCATGGCACGGCATGGCACGGCATGGCACCGGCATGGCACGGCATGGCACCGGCATGGCACGGCATGGCACCGGCATGGCACGGCATGGCACCGGCATGGCACGGCATGGCACCGGCATGGCACGGCATGGCACCGGCATGGCACGGCATGGCACCGGCATGGCACGGCATGGCACCGGCATGGCACGGCATGGCACCGGCATGGCACGGCATGGCACCGGCATGGCACGGCATGGCACCGGCATGGCACGGCATGGCACCGGCATGGCACGGCATGGCACCGGCATGGCACGGCATGGCACCGGCATGGCACGGCATGGCACCGGCATGGCACGGCATGGCACCGGCATGGCACGGCATGGCACCGGCATGGCACGGCATGGAATGGCATGGAATGGCATGGAATGGCATGGAATGGCATGGAATGGCATGGAATGGCATGGAATGGCATGGAATGGCATGGAATGGCTTGGAATGGCATGGAATGGCATGGAATGGCATGGAATGGCATGGAATGGCATGGAATGGCATGGAATGGCATGGAATGGCATGGAATGGCATGGAATGGCATGGAATGGCATGGAATGGCATGGAATGGCATGGAATGGCATGGAATGGCATGGAATGGCATGGAATGGCATGGAATGGCATGGAATGGCATGGAATGGCATGGAATGGCATGGAATGGCATGGAATGGCATGGAATGGCATGGAATGGCATGGAATGGCATGGAATGGCATGGAATGGCATGGAATGGCATGGAATGGCATGGAATGGCATGGAATGGCATGGAATGGCATGGAATGGCATGGAATGGCATGGAATGGCATGGAATGGCATGGAATGGCATGGAATGGCATGGAATGGCATGGAATGGCATGGAATGGCATGGAATGGCATGGAATGGCATGGAATGGCATGGAATGGCATGGAATGGCATGGAATGGCATGGAATGGCATGGAATGGCATGGAATGGCATGGAATGGCATGGAATGGCATGGAATGGCATGGAATGGCATGGAATGGCATGGAATGGCATGGAATGGCATGGAATGGCATGGAATGGCATGGAATGGCATGGAATGGCATGGAATGGCATGGAATGGCATGGAATGGCATGGAATGGCATGGAATGGCATGGAATGGCATGGAATGGCATGGAATGGCATGGAATGGCATGGAATGGCATGGAATGGCATGGAATGGCATGGAATGGCATGGAATGGCATGGAATGGCATGGAATGGCATGGAATGGCATGGCACCGGCATGGCACGGCATGGCACCGGCATGGCACGGCATGGCACCGGCATGGCACGGCATGGCACCGGCATGGCACGGCATGGCACCGGCATGGCACGGCATGGCACCGGCATGGCACGGCATGGCACGGCATGGAATGGCATGGAATGGCATGGAATGGCATGGAATGGCATGGAATGGCATGGAATGGCATGGAATGGCATGGAATGGCATGGAATGGCATGGAATGGCATGGAATGGCATGGAATGGCATGGAATGGCATGGAATGGCATGGAATGGCATGGAATGGCATGGAATGGCATGGAATGGCATGGAATGGCATGGAATGGCATGGAATGGCATGGAATGGCATGGAATGGCATGGAATGGCATGGAATGGCATGGAATGGCATGGAATGGCATGGAATGGCATGGAATGGCATGGAATGGCATGGAATGGCATGGAATGGCATGGAATGGCATGGAATGGCATGGAATGGCATGGAATGGCATGGAATGGCATGGAATGGCATGGAATGGCATGGAATGGCATGGAATGGCATGGAATGGCATGGAATGGCATGGAATGGCATGGAATGGCATGGAATGGCATGGAATGGCATGGAATGGCATGGAATGGCATGGAATGGCATGGAATGGCATGGAATGGCATGGAATGGCATGGAATGGCATGGAATGGCATGGAATGGCATGGAATGGCATGGAATGGCATGGAATGGCATGGAATGGCATGGAATGGCATGGAATGGCATGGAATGGCATGGAATGGCATGGAATGGCATGGAATGGCATGGAATGGCATGGAATGGCATGGAATGGCATGGAATGGCATGGAATGGCATGGAATGGCATGGCACCGGCATGGCACGGCATGGCACCGGCATGGCACGGCATGGCACCGGCATGGCACGGCATGGCACCGGCATGGCACGGCATGGCACCGGCATGGCACGGCATGGCACCGGCATGGCACGGCATGGCACGGCATGGAATGGCATGGAATGGCATGGAATGGCATGGAATGGCATGGAATGGCATGGAATGGCATGGAATGGCATGGAATGGCATGGAATGGCATGGAATGGCATGGAATGGCATGGAATGGCATGGAATGGCATGGAATGGCATGGAATGGCATGGAATGGCATGGAATGGCATGGAATGGCATGGAATGGCATGGAATGGCATGGAATGGCATGGAATGGCATGGAATGGCATGGAATGGCATGGAATGGCATGGAATGGCATGGAATGGCATGGAATGGCATGGAATGGCATGGAATGGCATGGAATGGCATGGAATGGCATGGAATGGCATGGAATGGCATGGAATGGCATGGAATGGCATGGAATGGCATGGAATGGCATGGAATGGCATGGAATGGCATGGCACCGGCATGGCACGGCATGGCACCGGCATGGCACGGCATGGCACCGGCATGGCACGGCATGGCACCGGCATGGCACGGCATGGCACCGGCATGGCACGGCATGGCACCGGCATGGCACGGCATGGCACCGGCATGGCACGGCATGGCACGGCATGGAATGGCATGGAATGGCATGGAATGGCATGGAATGGCATGGAATGGCATGGAATGGCATGGAATGGCATGGAATGGCATGGAATGGCATGGAATGGCATGGAATGGCATGGAATGGCATGGAATGGCATGGAATGGCATGGAATGGCATGGAATGGCATGGAATGGCATGGAATGGCATGGAATGGCATGGAATGGCATGGAATGGCATGGAATGGCATGGAATGGCATGGAATGGCATGGAATGGCATGGAATGGCATGGAATGGCATGGAATGGCATGGAATGGCATGGAATGGCATGGAATGGCATGGAATGGCATGGAATGGCACGGAATGGCATGGAATGGCACGGAATGGCACGGAATGGCATGGAATGGCATGGAATGGCATGGAATGGCATGGAATGGCATGGAATGGCATGGAATGGCATGGAATGGCATGGAATGGCATGGAATGGCATGGAATGGCATGGAATGGCATGGAATGGCATGGAATGGCATGGAATGGCATGGAATGGCATGGAATGGCATGGAATGGCATGGAATGGCATGGAATGGCATGGAATGGCATGGAATGGCATGGAATGGCATGGAATGGCATGGAATGGCATGGAATGGCATGGAATGGCATGGAATGGCATGGAATGGCATGGAATGGCATGGAATGGCATGGAATGGCATGGAATGGCATGGCACCGCATTGAGTGGCATGGAATGGCATGGACTGGCATTGAGTGGCATGGAATGGCATGGACTGGCATGGACTGGCATGGAATGGCATGGAATGGCATGGCACCGCATGGCCCGGCATGGCACGGCATGGCACGGCATGGCACGGCATGGCACGGCATGGCACGGCATGGCACGGCATGGCACGGCATGGCACGGCATGGCACGGCATGGCACGGCATGGCACGGCATGGCACGGCATGGCACGGCATGGCACGGCATGGCACGGCATGGCACCGGCATGGCACGGCATGGCACCGGCATGGCACGGCATGGCACCGGCATGGCACGGCATGGCACGGCATGGCACGGCATGGCACGGCATGGCACGGCATGGCACGGCATGGCACCGGCATGGCACGGCATGGCACCGGCATGGCACGGCATGGCACGGCATGGCACCGGCATGGCACGGCATGGCACCGGCATGGCACGGCATGGCACCGGCATGGCACGGCATGGCACCGGCATGGCACGGCATGGCACCGGCATGGCACGGCATGGCACCGGCATGGCACGGCATGGCACCGGCATGGCACGGCATGGCACCGGCATGGCACGGCATGGCACCGGCATGGCACGGCATGGCACCGGCATGGCACGGCATGGCACCGGCATAGCACGGCATGGCACCGGCATGGCACGGCATGGCACCGGCATGGCACGGCATGGAATGGCATGGAATGGCATGGAATGGCATGGAATGGCATGGAATGGCATGGAATGGCATGGAATGGCATGGAATGGCATGGAATGGCTTGGAATGGCATGGAATGGCTTGGAATGGCATGGAATGGCATGGAATGGCATGGAATGGCATGGAATGGCACGGCATGGCACCGGCATGGCACGGCATGGCACCGGCATGGCACGGCATGGCACCGGCATGGCACGGCATGGCACCGGCATGGCACGGCATGGCACCGGCATGGCACGGCATGGCACCGGCATGGCACGGCATGGCACCGGCATGGCACGGCATGGCACCGGCATGGCACGGCATGGCACCGGCATGGCACGGCATGGCACCGGCATGGCACGGCATGGCACCGGCATGGCACGGCATGGCACCGGCATGGCACGGCATGGCACCGGCATGGCACGGCATGGCACCGGCATGGCACGGCATGGCACCGGCATGGCACGGCATGGAATGGCATGGAATGGCATGGAATGGCATGGAATGGCATGGAATGGCATGGAATGGCATGGAATGGCATGGAATGGCTTGGAATGGCATGGAATGGCATGGAATGGCATGGAATGGCATGGAATGGCATGGAATGGCATGGAATGGCATGGAATGGCATGGAATGGCATGGAATGGCATGGAATGGCATGGAATGGCATGGAATGGCATGGAATGGCATGGAATGGCATGGAATGGCATGGAATGGCATGGAATGGCATGGAATGGCATGGAATGGCATGGAATGGCATGGAATGGCATGGAATGGCATGGAATGGCATGGAATGGCATGGAATGGCATGGAATGGCATGGAATGGCATGGAATGGCATGGAATGGCATGGAATGGCATGGAATGGCATGGAATGGCATGGAATGGCATGGAATGGCATGGAATGGCATGGAATGGCATGGAATGGCATGGAATGGCATGGAATGGCATGGAATGGCATGGAATGGCATGGAATGGCATGGAATGGCATGGAATGGCATGGAATGGCATGGAATGGCATGGAATGGCATGGAATGGCATGGAATGGCATGGAATGGCATGGAATGGCATGGAATGGCATGGAATGGCATGGAATGGCATGGAATGGCATGGAATGGCATGGAATGGCATGGAATGGCATGGAATGGCATGGAATGGCATGGAATGGCATGGAATGGCATGGAATGGCATGGAATGGCATGGAATGGCATGGAATGGCATGGAATGGCATGGAATGGCATGGCACCGGCATGGCACGGCATGGCACCGGCATGGCACGGCATGGCACCGGCATGGCACGGCATGGCACCGGCATGGCACGGCATGGCACCGGCATGGCACGGCATGGCACCGGCATGGCACGGCATGGCACGGCATGGAATGGCATGGAATGGCATGGAATGGCATGGAATGGCATGGAATGGCATGGAATGGCATGGAATGGCATGGAATGGCATGGAATGGCATGGAATGGCATGGAATGGCATGGAATGGCATGGAATGGCATGGAATGGCATGGAATGGCATGGAATGGCATGGAATGGCATGGAATGGCATGGAATGGCATGGAATGGCATGGAATGGCATGGAATGGCATGGAATGGCATGGAATGGCATGGAATGGCATGGAATGGCATGGAATGGCATGGAATGGCATGGAATGGCATGGAATGGCATGGAATGGCATGGAATGGCATGGAATGGCATGGAATGGCATGGAATGGCATGGAATGGCATGGAATGGCATGGAATGGCATGGAATGGCATGGAATGGCATGGAATGGCATGGAATGGCATGGAATGGCATGGAATGGCATGGAATGGCATGGAATGGCATGGAATGGCATGGAATGGCATGGAATGGCATGGAATGGCATGGAATGGCATGGAATGGCATGGAATGGCATGGAATGGCATGGAATGGCATGGAATGGCATGGAATGGCATGGAATGGCATGGAATGGCATGGAATGGCATGGAATGGCATGGAATGGCATGGAATGGCATGGAATGGCATGGCACCGGCATGGCACGGCATGGCACCGGCATGGCACGGCATGGCACCGGCATGGCACGGCATGGCACCGGCATGGCACGGCATGGCACCGGCATGGCACGGCATGGCACCGGCATGGCACGGCATGGCACCGGCATGGCACGGCATGGCACGGCATGGAATGGCATGGAATGGCATGGAATGGCATGGAATGGCATGGAATGGCATGGAATGGCATGGAATGGCATGGAATGGCATGGAATGGCATGGAATGGCATGGAATGGCATGGAATGGCATGGAATGGCATGGAATGGCATGGAATGGCATGGAATGGCATGGAATGGCATGGAATGGCATGGAATGGCATGGAATGGCATGGAATGGCATGGAATGGCATGGAATGGCATGGAATGGCATGGAATGGCATGGAATGGCATGGAATGGCATGGAATGGCATGGAATGGCATGGAATGGCATGGAATGGCATGGAATGGCATGGAATGGCATGGAATGGCATGGAATGGCATGGAATGGCACGGAATGGCACGGAATGGCACGGAATGGCACGGAATGGCATGGAATGGCATGGAATGGCATGGAATGGCATGGAATGGCATGGAATGGCATGGAATGGCATGGAATGGCATGGAATGGCATGGAATGGCATGGAATGGCATGGAATGGCATGGAATGGCATGGAATGGCATGGAATGGCATGGAATGGCATGGAATGGCATGGAATGGCATGGAATGGCATGGAATGGCATGGAATGGCATGGAATGGCATGGAATGGCATGGAATGGCATGGAATGGCATGGAATGGCATGGAATGGCATGGAATGGCATGGAATGGCATGGAATGGCATGGAATGGCATGGAATGGCATGGAATGGCATGGCACCGCATTGAGTGGCATGGAATGGCATGGACTGGCATTGAGTGGCATGGAATGGCATGGACTGGCATGGACTGGCATGGAATGGCATGGAATGGCATGGCACCGCATGGCCCGGCATGGCACGGCATGGCACGGCATGGCACGGCATGGCACGGCATGGCACGGCATGGCACGGCATGGCACGGCATGGCACGGCATGGCACGGCATGGCACGGCATGGCACGGCATGGCACGGCATGGCACGGCATGGCACGGCATGGCACCGGCATGGCACGGCATGGCACCGGCATGGCACGGCATGGCACCGGCATGGCACGGCATGGCACGGCATGGCACGGCATGGCACGGCATGGCACGGCATGGCACCGGCATGGCACGGCATGGCACCGGCATGGCACGGCATGGCACGGCATGGCACCGGCATGGCACGGCATGGCACCGGCATGGCACGGCATGGCACCGGCATGGCACGGCATGGCACCGGCATGGCACGGCATGGCACCGGCATGGCACGGCATGGCACCGGCATGGCACGGCATGGCACCGGCATGGCACGGCATGGCACCGGCATGGCACGGCATGGCACCGGCATGGCACGGCATGGCACCGGCATGGCACGGCATGGCACCGGCATAGCACGGCATGGCACCGGCATGGCACGGCATGGCACCGGCATGGCACGGCATGGAATGGCATGGAATGGCATGGAATGGCATGGAATGGCATGGAATGGCATGGAATGGCATGGAATGGCTTGGAATGGCATGGAATGGCTTGGAATGGCATGGAATGGCATGGAATGGCATGGAATGGCATGGAATGGCATGGAATGGCATGGAATGGCATGGAATGGCATGGAATGGCATGGAATGGCTTGGAATGGCATGGAATGGCTTGGAATGGCATGGAATGGCATGGAATGGCATGGAATGGCATGGAATGGCATGGCACCGGCATGGCACGGCATGGCACCGGCATGGCACGGCATGGCACCGGCATGGCACGGCATGGCACCGGCATGGCACGGCATGGCACCGGCATGGCACGGCATGGCACCGGCATGGCACGGCATGGCACGGCATGGAATGGCATGGCACGGCATGGAATGGCATGGAATGGCATGGAATGGCATGGAATGGCATGGAATGGCATGGAATGGCATGGAATGGCATGGAATGGCATGGAATGGCATGGAATGGCATGGAATGGCATGGAATGGCATGGAATGGCATGGAATGGCATGGAATGGCATGGAATGGCATGGAATGGCATGGAATGGCATGGAATGGCATGGAATGGCATGGAATGGCATGGAATGGCATGGAATGGCATGGAATGGCATGGAATGGCATGGAATGGCATGGAATGGCATGGAATGGCATGGAATGGCATGGAATGGCATGGAATGGCATGGAATGGCACGGAATGGCACGGAATGGCACGGAATGGCACGGAATGGCATGGAATGGCATGGAATGGCATGGAATGGCATGGAATGGCATGGAATGGCATGGAATGGCATGGAATGGCATGGAATGGCATGGAATGGCATGGAATGGCATGGAATGGCATGGAATGGCATGGAATGGCATGGAATGGCATGGAATGGCATGGAATGGCATGGAATGGCAT
This sequence comes from Cryptus armator, assembly GCA_963971235.1. NCBI lineage: Eukaryota > Metazoa > Arthropoda > Insecta > Hymenoptera > Ichneumonidae > Cryptus > Cryptus armator. Next base: position 19,691 of record CAXARG010000258.1, on the reverse strand, counting down.
GGAATGGCATGGAATGGCATGGAATGGCATGGAATGGCATGGAATGGCATGGAATGGCATGGAATGGCATGGAATGGCATGGAATGGCATGGCACCGCATTGAGTGGCATGGAATGGCATGGACTGGCATTGAGTGGCATGGAATGGCATGGACTGGCATGGACTGGCATGGACTGGCATGGACTGGCATGGAATGGCATGGAATGGCATGGCACCGCATGGCCCGGCATGGCACGGCATGGCACGGCATGGCACGGCATGGCACGGCATGGCACGGCATGGCACGGCATGGCACGGCATGGCACGGCATGGCACGGCATGGCACGGCATGGCACGGCATGGCACCGGCATGGCACGGCATGGCACCGGCATGGCACGGCATGGCACCGGCATGGCACGGCATGGCACGGCATGGCACGGCATGGCACGGCATGGCACCGGCATGGCACGGCATGGCACCGGCATGGCACGGCATGGCACGGCATGGCACCGGCATGGCACGGCATGGCACCGGCATGGCACGGCATGGCACCGGCATGGCACGGCATGGCACCGGCATGGCACGGCATGGCACCGGCATGGCACGGCATGGCACCGGCATGGCACGGCATGGCACCGGCATGGCACGGCATGGCACCGGCATGGCACGGCATGGCACCGGCATGGCACGGCATGGCACCGGCATGGCACGGCATGGCACCGGCATGGCACGGCATGGCACCGGCATGGCACGGCATGGCACCGGCATGGCACGGCATGGCACCGGCATGGCACGGCATGGCACCGGCATGGCACGGCATGGAATGGCATGGAATGGCATGGAATGGCATGGAATGGCATGGAATGGCATGGAATGGCATGGAATGGCATGGAATGGCATGGAATGGCTTGGAATGGCATGGAATGGCATGGAATGGCATGGAATGGCATGGAATGGCATGGAATGGCATGGAATGGCATGGAATGGCATGGAATGGCATGGAATGGCATGGAATGGCATGGAATGGCATGGAATGGCATGGAATGGCATGGAATGGCATGGAATGGCATGGAATGGCATGGAATGGCATGGAATGGCATGGAATGGCATGGAATGGCATGGAATGGCATGGAATGGCATGGAATGGCATGGAATGGCATGGAATGGCATGGAATGGCATGGAATGGCATGGAATGGCATGGAATGGCATGGAATGGCATGGAATGGCATGGAATGGCATGGAATGGCATGGAATGGCATGGAATGGCATGGAATGGCATGGAATGGCATGGAATGGCATGGAATGGCATGGAATGGCATGGAATGGCATGGAATGGCATGGAATGGCATGGAATGGCATGGAATCGCATGGAATGGCATGGAATGGCATGGAATGGCATGGAATGGCATGGAATGGCATGGAATGGCATGGAATGGCATGGAATGGCATGGAATGGCATGGAATGGCATGGAATGGCATGGAATGGCATGGAATGGCATGGAATGGCATGGAATGGCATGGAATGGCACGGAATGGCACGGAATGGCACGGAATGGCACGGAATGGCACGGAATGGCACGGAATGGCACGGAATGGCACGGAATGGCACGGAATGGCATGGAATGGCATGGAATGGCATGGAATGGCATGGAATGGCATGGAATGGCATGGAATGGCATGGAATGGCATGGAATGGCATGGAATGGCATGGAATGGCATGGAATGGCATGGAATGGCATGGAATGGCATGGAATGGCATGGAATGGCATGGAATGGCATGGAATGGCATGGAATGGCATGGAATGGCATGGAATGGCATGGAATGGCATGGAATGGCATGGAATGGCATGGAATGGCATGGAATGGCATGGAATGGCATGGAATGGCATGGAATGGCATGGAATGGCATGGAATGGCATGGCACCGGCATGGCACGGCATGGCACCGGCATGGCACGGCATGGCACCGGCATGGCACGGCATGGCACCGGCATGGCACGGCATGGCACCGGCATGGCACGGCATGGCACCGGCATGGCACGGCATGGCACCGGCATGGCACGGCATGGCACCGGCATGGCACGGCATGGCACCGGCATGGCACGGCATGGCACCGGCATGGCACGGCATGGCACCGGCATGGCACGGCATGGCACCGGCATGGCACGGCATGGCACCGGCATGGCACGGCATGGCACCGGCATGGCACGGCATGGCACCGGCATGGCACGGCATGGCAGCGGCATGGCACGGCATGGCACCGGCATGGCACGGCATGGCACCGGCATGGCACGGCATGGCACCGGCATGGCACGGCATGGAATGGCATGGAATGGCATGGAATGGCATGGAATGGCATGGAATGGCATGGAATGGCATGGAATGGCATGGAATGGCATGGAATGGCTTGGAATGGCATGGAATGGCATGGAATGGCATGGAATGGCATGGAATGGCATGGAATGGCATGGAATGGCATGGAATGGCATGGAATGGCATGGAATGGCATGGAATGGCATGGAATGGCATGGAATGGCATGGAATGGCATGGAATGGCATGGAATGGCATGGAATGGCATGGAATGGCATGGAATGGCATGGAATGGCATGGAATGGCATGGAATGGCATGGAATGGCATGGAATGGCATGGAATGGCATGGAATGGCATGGAATGGCATGGAATGGCATGGAATGGCATGGAATGGCATGGAATGGCATGGAATGGCATGGAATGGCATGGAATGGCATGGAATGGCATGGAATGGCATGGAATGGCATGGAATGGCATGGAATGGCATGGAATGGCATGGAATGGCATGGAATGGCATGGAATGGCATGGAATGGCATGGAATGGCATGGAATGGCATGGAATGGCACGGAATGGCATGGAATGGCATGGAATGGCATGGAATGGCATGGAATGGCATGGAATGGCATGGAATGGCATGGAATGGCATGGAATGGCATGGAATGGCATGGAATGGCATGGAATGGCATGGAATGGCATGGAATGGCATGGAATGGCATGGAATGGCATGGAATGGCATGGAATGGCATGGAATGGCATGGAATGGCATGGAATGGCATGGAATGGCATGGCACGGCATGGCACCGGCATGGCACGGCATGGCACCGGCATGGCACGGCATGGCACCGGCATGGAATGGCATGGCACGGCATGGAATGGCATGGAATGGCATGGAATGGCATGGAATGGCATGGAATGGCATGGAATGGCATGGAATGGCATGGAATGGCATGGAATGGCATGGAATGGCATGGAATGGCATGGAATGGCATGGAATGGCATGGAATGGCATGGAATGGCATGGAATGGCATGGAATGGCATGGAATGGCATGGAATGGCATGGAATGGCATGGAATGGCATGGAATGGCATGGAATGGCATGGAATGGCATGGAATGGCATGGAATGGCATGGAATGGCATGGAATGGCATGGAATGGCATGGAATGGCATGGAATGGCATGGAATGGCATGGAATGGCATGGAATGGCATGGAATGGCATGGAATGGCATGGAATGGCATGGAATGGCATGGAATGGCATGGAATGGCATGGAATGGCATGGAATGGCACGGAATGGCACGGAATGGCACGGAATGGCACGGAATGGCATGGAATGGCATGGAATGGCATGGAATGGCATGGAATGGCATGGAATGGCATGGAATGGCATGGAATGGCATGGAATGGCATGGAATGGCATGGAATGGCATGGAATGGCATGGAATGGCATGGAATGGCATGGAATGGCATGGAATGGCATGGAATGGCATGGAATGGCATGGAATGGCATGGAATGGCATGGAATGGCATGGAATGGCATGGAATGGCATGGAATGGCATGGAATGGCATGGAATGGCATGGAATGGCATGGAATGGCATGGAATGGCATGGAATGGCATGGAATGGCATGGAATGGCATGGCACCGCATTGAGTGGCATGGAATGGCATGGACTGGCATTGAGTGGCATGGAATGGCATGGACTGGCTTGGACTGGCATGGAATGGCATGGAATGGCATGGCACCGCATGGCCCGGCATGGCACGGCATGGCACGGCATGGCACGGCATGGCACGGCATGGCACGGCATGGCACGGCATGGCACGGCATGGCACGGCATGGCACGGCATGGCACGGCATGGCACGGCATGGCACGGCATGGCACGGCATGGCACGGCATGGCACGGCATGGCACGGCATGGCACGGCATGGCACGGCATGGCACGGCATGGCACGGCATGGCACGGCATGGCACGGCATGGCACGGCATGGCACCGGCATGGCACGGCATGGCACCGGCATGGCACGGCATGGCACGGCATGGCACGGCATGGCACGGCATGGCACGGCATGGCACCGGCATGGCACGGCATGGCACCGGCATGGCACGGCATGGCACGGCATGGCACCGGCATGGCACGGCATGGCACCGGCATGGCACGGCATGGCACCGGCATGGCACGGCATGGCACCGGCATGGCACGGCATGGCACCGGCATGGCACGGCATGGCACCGGCATGGCACGGCATGGCACCGGCATGGCACGGCATGGCACCGGCATGGCACGGCATGGCACCGGCATGGCACGGCATGGCACCGGCATGGCACGGCATGGCACCGGCATAGCACGGCATGGCACCGGCATGGCACGGCATGGCACCGGCATGGCACGGCATGGAATGGCATGGAATGGCATGGAATGGCATGGAATGGCATGGAATGGCATGGAATGGCATGGAATGGCATGGAATGGCTTGGAATGGCATGGAATGGCTTGGAATGGCATGGAATGGCATGGAATGGCATGGAATGGCATGGAATGGCATGGAATGGCATGGAATGGCATGGAATGGCTTGGAATGGCATGGAATGGCTTGGAATGGCATGGAATGGCATGGAATGGCATGGAATGGCATGGAATGGCATGGAATGGCATGGAATGGCATGGAATGGCATGGAATGGCATGGAATGGCATGGAATGGCATGGAATGGCATGGAATGGCATGGAATGGCATGGAATGGCATGGAATGGCATGGAATGGCATGGAATGGCATGGAATGGCATGGAATGGCATGGAATGGCATGGAATGGCATGGAATGGCATGGAATGGCATGGAATGGCATGGAATGGCATGGAATGGCATGGAATGGCATGGAATGGCATGGAATGGCATGGAATGGCATGGAATGGCATGGAATGGCATGGAATGGCATGGAATGGCATGGAATGGCATGGAATGGCATGGAATGGCATGGAATGGCATGGAATGGCATGGAATGGCATGGAATGGCATGGAATGGCATGGAATGGCATGGAATGGCATGGAATGGCATGGAATGGCATGGAATGGCATGGAATGGCATGGAATGGCATGGAATGGCATGGAATGGCATGGAATGGCATGGAATGGCATGGAATGGCATGGAATGGCATGGAATGGCATGGAATGGCATGGAATGGCATGGAATGGCATGGAATGGCATGGAATGGCATGGAATGGCATGGAATGGCATGGAATGGCATGGAATGGCATGGAATGGCATGGAATGGCATGGAATGGCATGGAATGGCATGGAATGGCATGGAATGGCATGGAATGGCATGGAATGGCATGGAATGGCATGGAATGGCATGGAATGGCATGGAATGGCATGGAATGGCATGGAATGGCATGGAATGGCATGGAATGGCATGGAATGGCATGGAATGGCATGGAATGGCATGGAATGGCATGGAATGGCATGGAATGGCATGGAATGGCATGGAATGGCATGGAATGGCATGGAATGGCATGGAATGGCATGGCACCGGCATGGCACGGCATGGCACCGGCATGGCACGGCATGGCACCGGCATGGCACGGCATGGCACCGGCATGGCACGGCATGGCACCGGCATGGCACGGCATGGCACCGGCATGGCACGGCATGGCACGGCATGGAATGGCATGGAATGGCATGGAATGGCATGGAATGGCATGGAATGGCATGGAATGGCATGGAATGGCATGGAATGGCATGGAATGGCATGGAATGGCATGGAATGGCATGGAATGGCATGGAATGCCATTCCATGCCATTCCATGCATGGAATGGCATGGAATGGCATGGAATGGCATGGAATGGCATGGAATGGCATGGAATGGTATGGAATGGCATGGAATGGCATGGAATGGCATGGAATGGCATGGAATGGCATGGAATGGCATGGAATGGCATGGAATGGCATGGAATGGCATGGAATGGCATGGAATGGCATGGAATGGCATGGAATGGCATGGAATGGCATGGAATGGCATGGAATGGCATGGAATGGCATGGAATGGCATGGAATGGCATGGAATGGCATGGAATGGCATGGAATGGCATGGAATGGCATGGAATGGCATGGAATGGCATGGAATGGCATGGAATGGCATGGAATGGCATGGAATGGCATGGAATGGCATGGAATGGCATGGAATGGCATGGAATGGCATGGCACCGGCATGGCACGGCATGGCACCGGCATGGCACGGCATGGCACCGGCATGGCACGGCATGGCACCGGCATGGCACGGCATGGCACCGGCATGGCACGGCATGGCACCGGCATGGCACGGCATGGCACGGCATGGAATGGCATGGCACGGCATGGAATGGCATGGAATGGCATGGAATGGCATGGAATGGCACGGAATGGCACGGAATGGCACGGAATGGCACGGAATGGCATGGAATGGCATGGAATGGCATGGAATGGCATGGAATGGCATGGAATGGCATGGAATGGCATGGAATGGCATGGAATGGCATGGAATGGCATGGAATGGCATGGAATGGCATGGAATGGCATGGAATGGCATGGAATGGCATGGAATGGCATGGAATGGCATGGAATGGCATGGAATGGCATGGAATGGCATGGAATGGCATGGAATGGCATGGAATGGCATGGAATGGCATGGAATGGCATGGAATGGCATGGAATGGCATGGAATGGCATGGAATGGCATGGAATGGCATGGAATGGCATGGAATGGCATGGCACCGCATTGAGTGGCATGGAATGGCATGGACTGGCATTGAGTGGCATGGAATGGCATGGACTGGCATGGACTGGCATGGAATGGCATGGAATGGCATGGCACCGCATGGCCCGGCATGGCACGGCATGGCACGGCATGGCACGGCATGGCACGGCATGGCACGGCATGGCACGGCATGGCACGGCATGGCACGGCATGGCACGGCATGGCACGGCATGGCACGGCATGGCACGGCATGGCACGGCATGGCACGGCATGGCACGGCATGGCACGGCATGGCACGGCATGGCACGGCATGGCACGGCATGGCACGGCATGGCACGGCATGGCACGGCATGGCACGGCATGGCACGGCATGGCACGGCATGGCACGGCATGGCACGGCATGGCACGGCATGGCACGGCATGGCACGGCATGGCACGGCATGGCACGGCATGGCACGGCATGGCACGGCATGGCACGGCATGGCACGGCATGGCACGGCATGGCACCGGCATGGCACGGCATGGCACCGGCATGGCACGGCATGGCACGGCATGGCACGGCATGGCACGGCATGGCACCGGCATGGCACGGCATGGCACCGGCATGGCACCGGCATGGCACGGCATGGCACGGCATGGCACCGGCATGGCACGGCATGGCACCGGCATGGCACGGCATGGCACCGGCATGGCACGGCATGGCACCGGCATGGCACGGCATGGCACCGGCATGGCACGGCATGGCACCGGCATGGCACGGCATGGCACCGGCATGGCACGGCATGGCACCGGCATGGCACGGCATGGCACCGGCATGGCACGGCATGGCACCGGCATGGCACGGCATGGCACCGGCATGGCACGGCATGGCACCGGCATGGCACGGCATGGCACCGGCATAGCACGGCATGGCACCGGCATGGCACGGCATGGCACCGGCATGGCACGGCATGGAATGGCATGGAATGGCATGGAATGGCATGGAATGGCATGGAATGGCATGGAATGGCATGGAATGGCATGGAATGGCATGGAATGGCATGGAATGGCATGGAATGGCATGGAATGGCTTGGAATGGCATGGAATGGCATGGAATGGCATGGAATGGCATGGAATGGCATGGAATGGCATGGAATGGCATGGAATGGCATGGAATGGCATGGAATGGCATGGAATGGCATGGAATGGCATGGAATGGCATGGAATGGCATGGAATGGCATGGAATGGCATGGAATGGCATGGAATGGCATGGAATGGCATGGAATGGCATGGAATGGCATGGAATGGCATGGAATGGCATGGAATGGCATGGAATGGCATGGAATGACATGGAATGGCATGGAATGGCATGGAATGGCATGGAATGGCATGGAATGCATGGAATGGCATGGGGAGATGGGCGATGGGGAATGGCATGGAATGGCATGGAATGGCATGGAATGGCATGGAATGGCATGGAATGGCATGGAATGGCATGGAATGGCATGGTATGGCATGGAATGGCATGGAATGGCATGGAATGGCATGGAATGGCATGGAATGGCATGGAATGGCATGGAATGGCATGGAATGGCATGGAATGGCATGGAATGGCATGGAATGGCATGGAATGGCATGGAATGGCATGGAATGGCATGGAATGGCATGGAATGGCATGGAATGGCATGGAATGGCATGGAATGGCATGGAATGGCATGGAATGGCATGGAATGGCATGGCACCGGCATGGCACGGCATGGCACCGGCATGGCACGGCATGGCACCGGCATGGCACGGCATGGCACCGGCATGGCACGGCATGGCACCGGCATGGCACGGCATGGCACGGCATGGCACGGCATGGCACGGCATGGAATGGCATGGCACGGCATGGAATGGCATGGAATGGCATGGAATGGCATGGAATGGCATGGAATGGCATGGAATGGCATGGAATGGCATGGAATGGCATGGAATGGCATGGAATGGCATGGAATGGCATGGAATGGCATGGAATGGCATGGAATGGCATGGAATGGCATGGAATGGCATGGAATGGCATGGAATGGCATGGAATGGCATGGAATGGCATGGAATGGCATGGAATGGCATGGAATGGCATGGAATGGCATGGAATGGCATGGAATGGCATGGAATGGCATGGAATGGCATGGAATGGCATGGAATGGCATGGAATGGCATGGAATGGCATGGAATGGCATGGAATGGCATGGAATGGCATGGAATGGCATGGAATGGCATGGAATGGCATGGAATGGCATGGAATGGCATGGAATGGCATGGAATGGCATGGAATGGCATGGAATGGCATGGAATGGCATGGAATGGCATGGAATGGCATGGAATGGCATGGAATGGCATGGAATGGCATGGAATGGCATGGAATGGCATGGAATGGCATGGAATGGCATGGAATGGCATGGAATGGCATGGAATGGCATGGAATGGCATGGAATGGCATGGAATGGCATGGAATGGCATGGAATGGCATGGAATGGCATGGAATGGCATGGAATGGCATGGAATGGCATGGAATGGCATGGCACCGCATTGAGTGGCATGATGGCATGGCATGGACTGGCATTGAGTGGCATGGAATGGCATGGACTGGCATGGACTGGCATGGAATGGCATGGAATGGCATGGCACCGCATGGCCCGGCATGGCACGGCATGGCACGGCATGGCACGGCATGGCACGGCATGGCACGGCATGGCACGGCATGGCACGGCATGGCACGGCATGGCACGGCATGGCACGGCATGGCACGGCATGGCACGGCATGGCACGGCATGGCACGGCATGGCACGGCATGGCACGGCATGGCACGGCATGGCACGGCATGGCACGGCATGGCACGGCATGGCACGGCATGGCACGGCATGGCACCGGCATGGCACGGCATGGCACCGGCATGGCACGGCATGGCACGGCATGGCACGGCATGGCACGGCATGGCACGGCATGGCACCGGCATGGCACGGCATGGCACCGGCATGGCACGGCATGGCACCGGCATGGCACGGCATGGCACCGGCATGGCACGGCATGGCACCGGCATGGCACGGCATGGCACCGGCATGGCACGGCATGGCACCGGCATGGCACGGCATGGCACCGGCATGGCACGGCATGGCACCGGCATGGCACGGCATGGCACCGGCATGGCACGGCATGGCACCGGCATGGCACGGCATGGCACCGGCATGGCACGGCATGGCACCGGCATGGCACGGCATGGCACCGGCATGGCACGGCATGGCACCGGCATGGCACGGCATGGCACCGGCATGGCACGGCATGGCACCGGCATGGCACGGCATGGAATGGCATGGAATGGCATGGAATGGCATGGAATGGCATGGAATGGCATGGAATGGCATGGAATGGCATGGAATGGCTTGGAATGGCATGGAATGGCATGGAATGGCATGGAATGGCATGGAATGGCATGGAATGGCATGGAATGGCATGGAATGGCATGGAATGGCATGGAATGGCATGGAATGGCATGGAATGGCATGGAATGGCATGGAATGGCATGGAATGGCATGGAATGGCATGGAATGGCATGGAATGGCATGGAATGGCATGGAATGGCATGGAATGGCATGGAATGGCATGGAATGGCATGGAATGGCATGGAATGGCATGGAATGGCATGGAATGGCATGGAATGGCATGGAATGGCATGGAATGGCATGGAATGGCATGGAATGGCATGGAATGGCATGGAATGGCATGGAATGGCATGGAATGGCATGGAATGGCATGGAATGGCATGGAATGGCATGGAATGGCATGGAATGGCATGGAATGGCATGGAATGGCATGGAATGGCATGGAATGGCATGGAATGGCATGGAATGGCATGGAATGGCATGGAATGGCATGGAATGGCATGGAATGGCATGGAATGGCATGGAATGGCATGGAATGGCATGGAATGGCATGGAATGGCATGGAATGGCATGGAATGGCATGGAATGGCATGGAATGGCATGGAATGGCATGGAATGGCATGGAATGGCATGGAATGGCATGGAATGGCATGGAATGGCATGGAATGGCATGGAATGGCATGGAATGGCATGGAATGGCATGGAATGGCATGGCACCGGCATGGCACGGCATGGCACCGGCATGGCACGGCATGGCACCGGCATGGCACGGCATGGCACCGGCATGGCACGGCATGGCACCGGCATGGCACGGCATGGCACCGGCATGGCACGGCATGGCACGGCATGGAATGGCATGGAATGGCATGGAATGGCATGGAATGGCATGGAATGGCATGGAATGGCATGGAATGGCATGGAATGGCATGGAATGGCATGGAATGGCATGGAATGGCATGGAATGGCATGGAATGGCATGGAATGGCATGGAATGGCATGGAATGGCATGGAATGGCATGGAATGGCATGGAATGGCATGGAATGGCATGGAATGGCATGGAATGGCATGGAATGGCATGGAATGGCATGGAATGGCATGGAATGGCATGGAATGGCATGGAATGGCATGGAATGGCATGGAATGGCATGGAATGGCATGGAATGGCATGGAATGGCATGGAATGGCATGGAATGGCATGGAATGGCATGGAATGGCATGGAATGGCATGGAATGGCATGGAATGGCATGGAATGGCATGGAATGGCATGGAATGGCATGGAATGGCATGGAATGGCATGGAATGGCATGGAATGGCATGGAATGGCATGGAATGGCATGGAATGGCATGGAATGGCATGGAATGGCATGGAATGGCATGGAATGGCATGGAATGGCATGGAATGGCATGGAATGGCATGGAATGGCATGGAATGGCATGGAATGGCATGGAATGGCATGGAATGGCATGGAATGGCATGGAATGGCATGGAATGGCATGGAATGGCATGGCACCGGCATGGCACGGCATGGCACCGGCATGGCACGGCATGGCACCGGCATGGCACGGCATGGCACCGGCATGGCACGGCATGGCACCGGCATGGCACGGCATGGCACCGGCATGGCACGGCATGGCACCGGCATGGCACGGCATGGCACGGCATGGAATGGCATGGAATGGCATGGAATGGCATGGAATGGCATGGAATGGCATGGAATGGCATGGAATGGCATGGAATGGCATGGAATGGCATGGAATGGCATGGAATGGCATGGAATGGCATGGAATGGCATGGAATGGCATGGAATGGCATGGAATGGCATGGAATGGCATGGAATGGCATGGAATGGCATGGAATGGCATGGAATGGCATGGAATGGCATGGAATGGCATGGAATGGCATGGAATGGCATGGAATGGCATGGAATGGCATGGAATGGCATGGAATGGCATGGAATGGCATGGAATGGCATGGAATGGCATGGAATGGCATGGAATGGCATGGCACCGGCATGGCACGGCATGGCACCGGCATGGCACGGCATGGCACCGGCATGGCACGGCATGGCACCGGCATGGCACGGCATGGCACCGGCATGGCACGGCATGGCACCGGCATGGCACGGCATGGCACGGCATGGAATGGCATGGAATGGCATGGAATGGCATGGAATGGCATGGAATGGCATGGAATGGCATGGAATGGCATGGAATGGCATGGAATGGCATGGAATGGCATGGAATGGCATGGAATGGCATGGAATGGCATGGAATGGCATGGAATGGCATGGAATGGCATGGAATGGCATGGAATGGCATGGAATGGCATGGAATGGCATGGAATGGCATGGAATGGCATGGAATGGCATGGAATGGCATGGAATGGCATGGAATGGCATGGAATGGCATGGAATGGCATGGAATGGCATGGAATGGCATGGAATGGCATGGAATGGCATGGAATGGCACGGAATGGCATGGAATGGCACGGAATGGCACGGAATGGCATGGAATGGCATGGAATGGCATGGAATGGCATGGAATGGCATGGAATGGCATGGAATGGCATGGAATGGCATGGAATGGCATGGAATGGCATGGAATGGCATGGAATGGCATGGAATGGCATGGAATGGCATGGAATGGCATGGAATGGCATGGAATGGCATGGAATGGCATGGAATGGCATGGAATGGCATGGAATGGCATGGAATGGCATGGAATGGCATGGAATGGCATGGAATGGCATGGAATGGCATGGAATGGCATGGAATGGCATGGAATGGCATGGAATGGCATGGAATGGCATGGAATGGCATGGAATGGCATGGAATGGCATGGCACCGCATTGAGTGGCATGGAATGGCATGGACTGGCATTGAGTGGCATGGAATGGCATGGACTGGCATGGACTGGCATGGAATGGCATGGAATGGCATGGCACCGCATGGCCCGGCATGGCACGGCATGGCACGGCATGGCACGGCATGGCACGGCATGGCACGGCATGGCACGGCATGGCACGGCATGGCACGGCATGGCACGGCATGGCACGGCATGGCACGGCATGGCACGGCATGGCACGGCATGGCACGGCATGGCACGGCATGGCACCGGCATGGCACGGCATGGCACCGGCATGGCACGGCATGGCACCGGCATGGCACGGCATGGCACGGCATGGCACGGCATGGCACGGCATGGCACGGCATGGCACCGGCATGGCACGGCATGGCACCGGCATGGCACGGCATGGCACGGCATGGCACCGGCATGGCACGGCATGGCACCGGCATGGCACGGCATGGCACCGGCATGGCACGGCATGGCACCGGCATGGCACGGCATGGCACCGGCATGGCACGGCATGGCACCGGCATGGCACGGCATGGCACCGGCATGGCACGGCATGGCACCGGCATGGCACGGCATGGCACCGGCATGGCACGGCATGGCACCGGCATGGCACGGCATGGCACCGGCATTGCACGGCATGGCACCGGCATGGCACGGCATGGCACCGGCATGGCACGGCATGGAATGGCATGGAATGGCATGGAATGGCATGGAATGGCATGGAATGGCATGGAATGGCATGGAATGGCATGGAATGGCATGGAATGGCTTGGAATGGCATGGAATGGCTTGGAATGGCATGGAATGGCATGGAATGGCATGGAATGGCATGGAATGGCACGGCATGGCACCGGCATGGCACGGCATGGCACCGGCATGGCACGGCATGGCACCGGCATGGCACGGCATGGCACCGGCATGGCACGGCATGGCACCGGCATGGCACGGCATGGCACCGGCATGGCACGGCATGGCACCGGCATGGCACGGCATGGCACCGGCATGGCACGGCATGGCACCGGCATGGCACGGCATGGCACCGGCATGGCACGGCATGGCACCGGCATGGCACGGCATGGCACCGGCATGGCACGGCATGGCACCGGCATGGCACGGCATGGCACCGGCATGGCACGGCATGGCACCGGCATGGCACGGCATGGCACCGGCATGGCACGGCATGGAATGGCATGGAATGGCATGGAATGGCATGGAATGGCATGGAATGGCATGGAATGGCATGGAATGGCATGGAATGGCTTGGAATGGCATGGAATGGCATGGAATGGCATGGAATGGCATGGAATGGCATGGAATGGCATGGAATGGCATGGAATGGCATGGAATGGCATGGAATGGCATGGAATGGCATGGAATGGCATGGAATGGCATGGAATGGCATGGAATGGCATGGAATGGCATGGAATGGCATGGAATGGCATGGAATGGCATGGAATGGCATGGAATGGCATGGAATGGCATGGAATGGCATGGAATGGCATGGAATGGCATGGAATGGCATGGAATGGCATGGAATGGCATGGAATGGCATGGAATGGCATGGAATGGCATGGAATGGCATGGAATGGCATGGAATGGCATGGAATGGCATGGAATGGCATGGAATGGCATGGAATGGCATGGAATGGCATGGAATGGCATGGAATGGCATGGAATGGCATGGAATGGCATGGAATGGCATGGAATGGCATGGAATGGCATGGAATGGCATGGAATGGCATGGAATGGCATGGAATGGCATGGAATGGCATGGAATGGCATGGAATGGCATGGAATGGCATGGAATGGCATGGAATGGCATGGAATGGCATGGAATGGCATGGAATGGCATGGAATGGCATGGAATGGCATGGAATGGCATGGAATGGCATGGAATGGCATGGAATGGCATGGAATGGCATGGAATGGCATGGAATGGCATGGAATGGCATGGAATGGCATGGAATGGCATGGAATGGCATGGCACCGGCATGGCACGGCATGGCACCGGCATGGCACGGCATGGCACCGGCATGGCACGGCATGGCACCGGCATGGCACGGCATGGCACCGGCATGGCACGGCATGGCACCGGCATGGCACGGCATGGCACGGCATGGAATGGCATGGAATGGCATGGAATGGCATGGAATGGCATGGAATGGCATGGAATGGCATGGAATGGCATGGAATGGCATGGAATGGCATGGAATGGCATGGAATGGCATGGAATGGCATGGAATGGCATGGAATGGCATGGAATGGCATGGAATGGCATGGAATGGCATGGAATGGCATGGAATGGCATGGAATGGCATGGAATGGCATGGAATGGCATGGAATGGCATGGAATGGCATGGAATGGCATGGAATGGCATGGAATGGCATGGAATGGCATGGAATGGCATGGAATGGCATGGAATGGCATGGAATGGCATGGAATGGCATGGAATGGCATGGAATGGCATGGAATGGCATGGAATGGCATGGAATGGCATGGAATGGCATGGAATGGCATGGAATGGCATGGAATGGCATGGAATGGCATGGAATGGCATGGAATGGCATGGAATGGCATGGAATGGCATGGAATGGCATGGAATGGCATGGAATGGCATGGAATGGCATGGAATGGCATGGAATGGCATGGAATGGCATGGAATGGCATGGAATGGCATGGAATGGCATGGAATGGCATGGAATGGCATGGAATGGCATGGAATGGCATGGAATGGCATGGAATGGCATGGAATGGCATGGAATGGCATGGAATGGCATGGAATGGCATGGAATGGCATGGAATGGCATGGAATGGCATGGAATGGCATGGAATGGCATGGCACCGGCATGGCACGGCATGGCACCGGCATGGCACGGCATGGCACCGGCATGGCACGGCATGGCACCGGCATGGCACGGCATGGCACCGGCATGGCACGGCATGGCACCGGCATGGCACGGCATGGCACGGCATGGAATGGCATGGAATGGCATGGAATGGCATGGAATGGCATGGAATGGCATGGAATGGCATGGAATGGCATGGAATGGCATGGAATGGCATGGAATGGCATGGAATGGCATGGAATGGCATGGAATGGCATGGAATGGCATGGAATGGCATGGAATGGCATGGAATGGCATGGAATGGCATGGAATGGCATGGAATGGCATGGAATGGCATGGAATGGCATGGAATGGCATGGAATGGCATGGAATGGCATGGAATGGCATGGAATGGCATGGAATGGCATGGAATGGCATGGAATGGCATGGAATGGCACGGAATGGCATGGAATGGCACGGAATGGCACGGAATGGCATGGAATGGCATGGAATGGCATGGAATGGCATGGAATGGCATGGAATGGCATGGAATGGCATGGAATGGCATGGAATGGCATGGAATGGCATGGAATGGCATGGAATGGCATGGAATGGCATGGAATGGCATGGAATGGCATGGAATGGCATGGAATGGCATGGAATGGCATGGAATGGCATGGAATGGCATGGAATGGCATGGAATGGCATGGAATGGCATGGAATGGCATGGAATGGCATGGAATGGCATGGAATGGCATGGAATGGCATGGAATGGCATGGAATGGCATGGAATGGCATGGAATGGCATGGAATGGCATGGAATGGCATGGCACCGCATTGAGTGGCATGGAATGGCATGGACTGGCATTGAGTGGCATGGAATGGCATGGACTGGCATGGACTGGCATGGAATGGCATGGAATGGCATGGCACCGCATGGCCCGGCATGGCACGGCATGGCACGGCATGGCACGGCATGGCACGGCATGGCACGGCATGGCACGGCATGGCACGGCATGGCACGGCATGGCACGGCATGGCACGGCATGGCACGGCATGGCACGGCATGGCACGGCATGGCACGGCATGGCACGGCATGGCACGGCATGGCACGGCATGGCACGGCATGGCACGGCATGGCACGGCATGGCACGGCATGGCACCGGCATGGCACGGCATGGCACCGGCATGGCACGGCATGGCACGGCATGGCACGGCATGGCACGGCATGGCACGGCATGGCACCGGCATGGCACGGCATGGCACCGGCATGGCACGGCATGGCACCGGCATGGCACGGCATGGCACCGGCATGGCACGGCATGGCACCGGCATGGCACGGCATGGCACCGGCATGGCACGGCATGGCACCGGCATGGCACGGCATGGCACCGGCATGGCACGGCATGGCACCGGCATGGCACGGCATGGCACCGGCATGGCACGGCATGGCACCGGCATGGCACGGCATGGCACCGGCATGGCACGGCATGGCACCGGCATGGCACGGCATGGCACCGGCATGGCACGGCATGGCACCGGCATGGCACGGCATGGCACCGGCATGGCACGGCATGGCACCGGCATGGCACGGCATGGAATGGCATGGAATGGCATGGAATGGCATGGAATGGCATGGAATGGCATGGAATGGCATGGAATGGCATGGAATGGCTTGGAATGGCATGGAATGGCATGGAATGGCATGGAATGGCATGGAATGGCATGGAATGGCATGGAATGGCATGGAATGGCATGGAATGGCATGGAATGGCATGGAATGGCATGGAATGGCATGGAATGGCATGGAATGGCATGGAATGGCATGGAATGGCATGGAATGGCATGGAATGGCATGGAATGGCATGGAATGGCATGGAATGGCATGGAATGGCATGGAATGGCATGGAATGGCATGGAATGGCATGGAATGGCATGGAATGGCATGGAATGGCATGGAATGGCATGGAATGGCATGGAATGGCATGGAATGGCATGGAATGGCATGGAATGGCATGGAATGGCATGGAATGGCATGGAATGGCATGGAATGGCATGGAATGGCATGGAATGGCATGGAATGGCATGGAATGGCATGGAATGGCATGGAATGGCATGGAATGGCATGGAATGGCATGGAATGGCATGGAATGGCATGGAATGGCATGGAATGGCATGGAATGGCATGGAATGGCATGGAATGGCATGGAATGGCATGGAATGGCATGGAATGGCATGGAATGGCATGGAATGGCATGGAATGGCATGGAATGGCATGGAATGGCATGGAATGGCATGGAATGGCATGGAATGGCATGGAATGGCATGGAATGGCATGGAATGGCATGGAATGGCATGGAATGGCATGGAATGGCATGGAATGGCATGGCACCGGCATGGCACGGCATGGCACCGGCATGGCACGGCATGGCACCGGCATGGCACGGCATGGCACCGGCATGGCACGGCATGGCACCGGCATGGCACGGCATGGAATGGCATGGAATGGCATGGAATGGCATGGAATGGCATGGAATGGCATGGAATGGCATGGAATGGCATGGAATGGCATGGAATGGCATGGAATGGCATGGAATGGCATGGAATGGCATGGAATGGCATGGAATGGCATGGAATGGCATGGAATGGCATGGAATGGCATGGAATGGCATGGAATGGCATGGAATGGCATGGAATGGCATGGAATGGCATGGAATGGCATGGAATGGCATGGAATGGCATGGAATGGCATGGAATGGCATGGAATGGCATGGAATGGCATGGAATGGCATGGAATGGCATGGAATGGCATGGAATGGCATGGAATGGCATGGAATGGCATGGAATGGCATGGAATGGCATGGAATGGCATGGAATGGCATGGAATGGCATGGAATGGCATGGAATGGCATGGAATGGCATGGAATGGCATGGAATGGCATGGAATGGCATGGAATGGCATGGAATGGCATGGAATGGCATGGAATGGCATGGAATGGCATGGAATGGCATGGAATGGCATGGAATGGCATGGAATGGCATGGAATGGCATGGAATGGCATGGAATGGCATGGAATGGCATGGCACCGGCATGGCACGGCATGGCACCGGCATGGCACGGCATGGCACCGGCATGGCACGGCATGGCACCGGCATGGCACGGCATGGCACCGGCATGGCACGGCATGGCACCGGCATGGCACGGCATGGCACGGCATGGAATGGCATGGAATGGCATGGAATGGCATGGAATGGCATGGAATGGCATGGAATGGCATGGAATGGCATGGAATGGCATGGAATGGCATGGAATGGCATGGAATGGCATGGAATGGCATGGAATGGCATGGAATGGCATGGAATGGCATGGAATGGCATGGAATGGCATGGAATGGCATGGAATGGCATGGAATGGCATGGAATGGCATGGAATGGCATGGAATGGCATGGAATGGCATGGAATGGCATGGAATGGCATGGAATGGCATGGAATGGCATGGAATGGCATGGAATGGCATGGAATGGCATGGAATGGCATGGAATGGCATGGAATGGCATGGAATGGCATGGAATGGC
>CAXARG010000257.1:0-120000 GCA_963971235.1 Cryptus armator | reverse complement strand
TGGCACGGCATGGCACGGCATGGCACCGGCATGGCACGGCATGGCACCGGCATGGCACGGCATGGCACCGGCATGGCACGGCATGGAATGGCATGGAATGGCATGGAATGGCATGGAATGGCATGGAATGGCATGGAATGGCATGGCACGGCATGGAATGGCATGGCACGGCATGGCACCGGCATGGCACGGCATGGCACCGGCATGGCACGGCATGGCACCGGCATGGCACGGCATGGCACCGGCATGGCACGGCATGGCACCGGCATGGCACGGCATGGCACCGGCATGGCACGGCATGGCACGGCATGGCACGGCATGGCACGGCATGGCACCGGCATGGCACGGCATGGCACCGGCATGGCACGGCATGGCACCGGCATGGCACGGCATGGCACCGGCATGGAATGGCATGGAATGGCATGGAATGGCATGGAATGGCATGGAATGGCATGGAATGGCATGGAATGGCATGGAATGGCATGGAATGGCATGGAATGGCATGGAATGGCATGGAATGGCATGGAATGGCATGGAATGGCATGGAATGGCATGGAATGGCATGGAATGGCATGGAATGGCATGGAATGGCATGGAATGGCATGGAATGGCATGGAATGGCATGGAATGGCATGGAATGGCATGGAATGGCATGGAATGGCATGGAATGGCATGGAATGGCATGGAATGGCATGGAATGGCATGGAATGGCATGGAATGGCATGGAATGGCATGGAATGGCATGGAATGGCATGGAATGGCATGGAATGGCATGGAATGGCATGGAATGGCATGGAATGGCATGGAATGGCATGGAATGGCATGGAATGGCATGGAATGGCATGGAATGGCATGGCACCGCATTGAGTGGCATGGAATGGCATGGACTGGCATGGACTGGCATGGACTGGCATGGAATGGCATGGAATGGCATGGCACCGCATGGCCCGGCATGGCACCGCATGGCCCGGCATGGCACCGCATGGCACGGCATGGCACCGGCATGGCACGGCATGGCACCGGCATGGCACGGCATGGCACGGCATGGCACGGCATGGCACGGCATGGCACGGCATGGCACGGCATGGCACGGCATGGCACGGCATGGCACGGCATGGCACGGCATGGCACGGCATGGCACGGCATGGCACGGCATGGCACGGCATGGCACGGCATG
This sequence comes from Cryptus armator, assembly GCA_963971235.1. Taxonomy (NCBI): domain Eukaryota; kingdom Metazoa; phylum Arthropoda; class Insecta; order Hymenoptera; family Ichneumonidae; genus Cryptus; species Cryptus armator. The sequence continues at coordinate 118,823 of CAXARG010000257.1, read as the reverse complement.
GCACGGCATGGCACGGCATGGCACGGCATGGCACGGCATGGCACGGCATGGCACGGCATGGCACGGCATGGCACGGCATGGCACGGCATGGCACGGCATGGCACCGGCATGGCACGGCATGGCACCGGCATGGCACCGGCATGGCACCGGCATGGCACCGGCATGGCACGGCATGGCACCGGCATGGCACGGCATGGCACCGGCATGGCACGGCATGGCACCGGCATGGCACGGCATGGCACCGGCATGGCACGGCATGGCACCGGCATGGCACGGCATGGCACCGGCATGGCACGGCATGGCACCGGCATGGCACGGCATGGCACGGCATGGAATGGCATGGAATGGCATGGAATGGCATGGAATGGCATGGAATGGCATGGAATGGCATGGAATGGCATGGAATGGCATGGAATGGCATGGAATGGCATGGAATGGCATGGAATGGCATGGAATGGCATGGAATGGCATGGAATGGCATGGAATGGCATGGAATGGCATGGAATGGCATGGAATGGCATGGAATGGCATGGAATGGCATGGAATGGCATGGAATGGCATGGAATGGCATGGAATGGCATGGAATGGCATGGAATGGCATGGAATGGCATGGAATGGCATGGAATGGCATGGAATGGCATGGAATGGCATGGAATGGCATGGAATGGCATGGAATGGCATGGAATGGCATGGAATGGCATGGAATGGCATGGAATGGCATGGAATGGCATGGAATGGCATGGAATGGCATGGAATGGCATGGAATGGCATGGAATGGCATGGAATGGCATGGAATGGCATGGAATGGCATGGAATGGCATGGAATGGCATGGCATGGAATGGCATGGCACCGCATGGCCCGGCATGGCACGGCATGGCACGGCATGGCACGGCATGGCACGGCATGGCACGGCATGGCACGGCATGGCACGGCATGGCACGGCATGGCACGGCATGGCACCGGCATGGCACGGCATGGCACCGGCATGGCACGGCATGGCACGGCATGGCACGGCATGGCACGGCATGGCACGGCATGGCACGGCATGGCACGGCATGGCACGGCATGGCACGGCATGGCACGGCATGGCACGGCATGGCACGGCATGGCACGGCATGGCACGGCATGGCACGGCATGGCACCGGCATGGCACGGCATGGCACCGGCATGGCACCGGCATGGCACCGGCATGGCACCGGCATGGCACGGCATGGCACCGGCATGGCACGGCATGGCACCGGCATGGCACGGCATGGCACCGGCATGGCACGGCATGGCACCGGCATGGCACGGCATGGCACCGGCATGGCACGGCATGGCACCGGCATGGCACGGCATGGCACCGGCATGGCACGGCATGGCACGGCATGGAATGGCATGGAATGGCATGGAATGGCATGGAATGGCATGGAATGGCATGGAATGGCATGGAATGGCATGGAATGGCATGGAATGGCATGGAATGGCATGGAATGGCATGGAATGGCATGGAATGGCATGGAATGGCATGGAATGGCATGGAATGGCATGGAATGGCATGGAATGGCATGGAATGGCATGGAATGGCATGGAATGGCATGGAATGGCATGGAATGGCATGGAATGGCACGGAATGGCACGGCATGGCACGGCACGGCACGGCATGGCACGGCACGGCACGGCATGGCACGGCATGGCACGGCATGGCACCGGCATGGCACGGCATGGCACCGGCATGGCACGGCATGGCACCGGCATGGCACGGCATGGCACCGGCATGGCACGGCATGGAATGGCATGGAATGGCATGGAATGGCATGGAATGGCATGGAATGGCATGGAATGGCATGGCACGGCATGGAATGGCATGGCACGGCATGGCACCGGCATGGCACGGCATGGCACCGGCATGGCACGGCATGGCACCGGCATGGCACGGCATGGCACCGGCATGGCACGGCATGGCACCGGCATGGCACGGCATGGCACCGGCATGGCACGGCATGGCACCGGCATGGCACGGCATGGCACGGCATGGCACGGCATGGCACGGCATGGCACCGGCATGGCACGGCATGGCACCGGCATGGCACGGCATGGCACCGGCATGGCACGGCATGGCACCGGCATGGCACGGCATGGAATGGCATGGAATGGCATGGAATGGCATGGAATGGCATGGAATGGCATGGAATGGCATGGAATGGCATGGAATGGCATGGAATGGCATGGAATGGCATGGAATGGCATGGAATGGCATGGAATGGCATGGAATGGCATGGAATGGCATGGAATGGCATGGAATGGCATGGAATGGCATGGAATGGCATGGAATGGCATGGAATGGCATGGAATGGCATGGAATGGCATGGAATGGCATGGAATGGCATGGAATGGCATGGAATGGCATGGAATGGCATGGAATGGCATGGAATGGCATGGAATGGCATGGAATGGCATGGAATGGCATGGAATGGCATGGAATGGCATGGAATGGCATGGAATGGCATGGCACCGCATTGAGTGGCATGGAATGGCATGGACTGGCATGGACTGGCATGGAATGGCATGGAATGGCATGGCACCGCATGGCCCGGCATGGCACCGCATGGCCCGGCATGGCACCGCATGGCCCGGCATGGCACGGCATGGCACGGCATGGCACGGCATGGCACGGCATGGCACGGCATGGCACGGCATGGCACGGCATGGCACGGCATGGCACGGCATGGCACGGCATGGCACGGCATGGCACCGGCATGGCACGGCATGGCACCGGCATGGCACGGCATGGCACGGCATGGCACGGCATGGCACGGCATGGCACGGCATGGCACGGCATGGCACGGCATGGCACGGCATGGCACGGCATGGCACGGCATGGCACGGCATGGCACGGCATGGCACGGCATGGCACGGCATGGCACCGGCATGGAATGGCATGGAATGGCATGGAATGGCATGGAATGGCATGGAATGGCATGGAATGGCATGGAATGGCATGGAATGGCATGGAATGGCATGGAATGGCATGGAATGGCATGGAATGGCATGGAATGGCATGGAATGGCATGGAATGGCATGGAATGGCATGGAATGGCATGGAATGGCATGGAATGGCATGGAATGGCATGGAATGGCATGGAATGGCATGGAATGGCATGGAATGGCATGGAATGGCATGGAATGGCATGGAATGGCATGGAATGGCATGGAATGGCATGGAATGGCATGGAATGGCATGGAATGGCATGGAATGGCATGGAATGGCATGGAATGGCATGGAATGGCATGGAATGGCATGGAATGGCATGGAATGGCATGGAATGGCATGGAATGGCATGGAATGGCATGGAATGGCATGGAATGGCATGGAATGGCATGGAATGGCATGGAATGGCATGGAATGGCATGGAATGGCATGGAATGGCATGGAATGGCATGGAATGGCATGGAATGGCATGGAATGGCATGGAATGGCATGGAATGGCATGGAATGGCATGGAATGGCATGGAATGGCATGGAATGGCATGGAATGGCATGGAATGGCATGGAATGGCATGGAATGGCATGGAATGGCATGGAATGGCATGGAATGGCATGGAATGGCATGGAATGGCATGGAATGGCATGGAATGGCATGGAATGGCATGGAATGGCATGGAATGGCATGGAATGGCATGGAATGGCATGGAATGGCATGGAATGGCATGGAATGGCATGGAATGGCATGGAATGGCATGGAATGGCATGGAATGGCATGGAATGGCATGGAATGGCATGGAATGGCATGGAATGGCATGGAATGGCATGGAATGGCATGGAATGGCATGGAATGGCATGGAATGGCATGGAATGGCATGGAATGGCATGGAATGGCATGGAATGGCATGGAATGGCATGGAATGGCATGGAATGGCATGGAATGGCATGGAATGGCATGGAATGGCATGGAATGGCATGGAATGGCATGGAATGGCATGGAATGGCATGGAATGGCATGGAATGGCATGGAATGGCATGGAATGGCATGGAATGGCATGGAATGGCATGGAATGGCATGGAATGGCATGGAATGGCATGGAATGGCATGGAATGGCATGGAATGGCATGGAATGGCATGGAATGGCATGGAATGGCATGGAATGGCATGGAATGGCATGGAATGGCATGGAATGGCATGGAATGGCATGGAATGGCATGGAATGGCATGGAATGGCATGGAATGGCATGGAATGGCATGGAATGGCATGGAATGGCATGGAATGGCATGGAATGGCATGGAACGGCATGGAATGGCATGGAACGGCATGGAATGGCATGGAACGGCATGGAATGGCATGGCACCGGCATGGAATGGCATGGCACCGGCATGGAATGGCATGGCACCGGCATGGCACGGCATGGCACCGGCATGGCACGGCATGGCACCGGCATGGCACGGCATGGCACCGGCATGGCACGGCATGGCACCGGCATGGCACGGCATGGCACCGGCATGGCACGGCATGGCACCGGCATGGCACGGCATGGCACCGGCATGGCACGGCATGGAATGGCATGGAATGGCATGGAATGGCATGGAATGGCATGGAATGGCATGGAATGGCATGGAATGGCATGGAATGGCATGGAATGGCATGGAATGGCATGGAATGGCATGGAATGGCATGGAATGGCATGGAATGGCATGGAATGGCATGGAATGGCATGGAATGGCATGGAATGGCATGGAATGGCATGGAATGGCATGGAATGGCATGGAATGGCATGGAATGGCATGGAATGGCATGGAATGGCATGGAATGGCATGGAATGGCATGGAATGGCATGGAATGGCATGGAATGGCATGGAATGGCATGGAATGGCATGGAATGGCATGGAATGGCATGGAATGGCATGGAATGGCATGGAATGGCATGGAATGGCATGGAATGGCATGGAATGGCATGGAATGGCATGGAATGGCATGGAATGGCATGGAATGGCATGGAATGGCATGGAATGGCATGGAATGGCATGGAATGGCATGGAATGGCATGGAATGGCATGGAATGGCATGGAATGGCATGGAATGGCATGGAATGGCATGGAATGGCATGGAATGGCATGGAATGGCATGGAATGGCATGGAATGGCATGGAATGGCATGGAATGGCATGGAATGGCATGGAATGGCATGGAATGGCATGGAATGGCATGGAATGGCATGGAATGGCATGGAATGGCATGGAATGGCATCGAATGGCACGGAATGGCACGGAATGGCACGGAATGGCACGGAATGGCACGGCATGGCACGGCACGGCACGGCATGGCACGGCACGGCACCGGCATGGCACGGCATGGCACCGGCATGGCACCGGCATGGCACGGCATGGCACCGGCATGGCACGGCATGGCACCGGCATGGCACGGCATGGCACCGGCATGGCACGGCATGGCACCGGCATGGCACGGCATGGCACCGGCATGGCACCGGCATGGCACGGCATGGCACCGGCATGGCACGGCATGGCACCGGCATGGCACGGCATGGCACGGCATGGCACCGGCATGGCACGGCATGGCACCGGCATGGCACGGCATGGCACCGGCATGGCACGGCATGGCACCGGCATGGCACGGCATGGCACCGGCATGGCACGGCATGGCACCGGCATGGCACGGCATGGCACCGGCATGGCACGGCATGGCACCGGCATGGCACGGCATGGCACCGGCATGGCACGGCATGGCACCGGCATGGCACGGCATGGCACCGGCATGGCACGGCATGGCACCGGCATGGCACGGCATGGCACCGGCATGGCACGGCATGGCACCGGCATGGCACGGCATGGCACCGGCATGGCACGGCATGGCACCGGCATGGCACGGCATGGCACCGGCATGGCACGGCATGGCACCGGCATGGCACGGCATGGCACCGGCATGGCACGGCATGGCACCGGCATGGCACGGCATGGCACCGGCATGGCACGGCATGGCACCGGCATGGCACGGCATGGCACCGGCATGGCACGGCATGGCACCGGCATGGAATGGCATGGAATGGCATGGAATGGCATGGAATGGCATGGAATGGCATGGAATGGCATGGAATGGCATGGAATGGCATGGAATGGCATGGAATGGCATGGAATGGCATGGAATGGCATGGAATGGCATGGAATGGCATGGAATGGCATGGAATGGCATGGAATGGCATGGAATGGCATGGAATGGCATGGAATGGCATGGAATGGCATGGAATGGCATGGAATGGCATGGAATGGCATGGAATGGCATGGAATGGCATGGAATGGCATGGAATGGCATGGAATGGCATGGAATGGCATGGAATGGCATGGAATGGCATGGAATGGCATGGAATGGCATGGAATGGCATGGAATGGCATGGAATGGCATGGAATGGCATGGAATGGCATGGAATGGCATGGAATGGCATGGAATGGCATGGAATGGCATGGAATGGCATGGAATGGCATGGAATGGCATGGAATGGCATGGAATGGCATGGAATGGCATGGAATGGCATGGAATGGCATGGAATGGCATGGAATGGCATGGAATGGCATGGAATGGCATGGAATGGCATGGAATGGCATGGAATGGCATGGAATGGCATGGAATGGCATGGAATGGCATGGAATGGCATGGAATGGCATGGAATGGCATGGAATGGCATGGAATGGCATGGAATGGCATGGAATGGCATGGAATGGCATGGAATGGCATGGAATGGCATGGAATGGCATGGAATGGCATGGAATGGCATGGAATGGCATGGAATGGCATGGAATGGCATGGAATGGCATGGAATGGCATGGAATGGCATGGAATGGCATGGAATGGCATGGAATGGCATGGAATGGCATGGAATGGCATGGAATGGCATGGAATGGCATGGAATGGCATGGAATGGCATGGAATGGCATGGAATGGCATGGAATGGCATGGAATGGCATGGAATGGCATGGAACGGCATGGAATGGCATGGAACGGCATGGAATGGCATGGAACGGCATGGAATGGCATGGAACGGCATGGAACGGCATGGCACCGGCATGGAACGGCATGGCACCGGCATGGCACGGCATGGCACCGGCATGGCACGGCATGGCACCGGCATGGCACGGCATGGCACCGGCATGGCACGGCATGGCACCGGCATGGCACGGCATGGCACCGGCATGGCACGGCATGGCACCGGCATGGCACGGCATGGCACCGGCATGGCACGGCATGGCACCGGCATGGCACGGCATGGAATGGCATGGAATGGCATGGAATGGCATGGAATGGCATGGAATGGCATGGAATGGCATGGAATGGCATGGAATGGCATGGAATGGCATGGAATGGCATGGAATGGCATGGAATGGCATGGAATGGCATGGAATGGCATGGAATGGCATGGAATGGCATGGAATGGCATGGAATGGCATGGAATGGCATGGAATGGCATGGAATGGCATGGAATGGCATGGAATGGCATGGAATGGCATGGAATGGCATGGAATGGCATGGAATGGCATGGAATGGCATGGAATGGCATGGAATGGCATGGAATGGCATGGAATGGCATGGAATGGCATGGAATGGCATGGAATGGCATGGAATGGCATGGAATGGCATGGAATGGCATGGAATGGCATGGAATGGCATGGAATGGCATGGAATGGCATGGAATGGCATGGAATGGCATGGAATGGCATGGAATGGCATGGAATGGCATGGAATGGCATGGAATGGCATGGAATGGCATGGAATGGCATGGAATGGCATGGAATGGCATGGAATGGCATGGAATGGCATGGAATGGCATGGAATGGCATGGAATGGCATGGAATGGCATGGAATGGCATGGAATGGCATGGAATGGCACGGAATGGCATCGAATGGCACGGAATGGCACGGAATGGCACGGAATGGCACGGAATGGCACGGCATGGCACGGCACGGCACGGCATGGCACGGCACGGCACCGGCATGGCACGGCATGGCACCGGCATGGCACCGGCATGGCACCGGCATGGCACCGGCATGGCACGGCATGGCACCGGCATGGCACGGCATGGCACCGGCATGGCACGGCATGGCACCGGCATGGCACGGCATGGCACCGGCATGGCACGGCATGGCACCGGCATGGCACGGCATGGCACCGGCATGGCACCGGCATGGCACGGCATGGCACCGGCATGGCACGGCATGGCACCGGCATGGCACGGCATGGCACGGCATGGCACCGGCATGGCACGGCATGGCACCGGCATGGCACGGCATGGCACCGGCATGGCACGGCATGGCACCGGCATGGCACGGCATGGCACCGGCATGGCACGGCATGGCACCGGCATGGCACGGCATGGCACCGGCATGGCACGGCATGGCACCGGCATGGCACGGCATGGCACGGGCATGGCACGGCATGGCACCGGCATGGCACGGCATGGCACCGGCATGGCACGGCATGGCACCGGCATGGCACGGCATGGCACCGGCATGGCACGGCATGGCACCGGCATGGCACGGCATGGCACCGGCATGGCACGGCATGGCACCGGCATGGCACGGCATGGCACCGGCATGGCACGGCATGGCACCGGCATGGCACGGCATGGCACCGGCATGGCACGGCATGGCACCGGCATGGCACGGCATGGCACCGGCATGGCACGGCATGGCACCGGCATGGAATGGCATGGAATGGCATGGAATGGCATGGAATGGCATGGAATGGCATGGAATGGCATGGAATGGCATGGAATGGCATGGAATGGCATGGAATGGCATGGAATGGCATGGAATGGCATGGAATGGCATGGAATGGCATGGAATGGCATGGAATGGCATGGAATGGCATGGAATGGCATGGAATGGCATGGAATGGCATGGAATGGCATGGAATGGCATGGAATGGCATGGAATGGCATGGAATGGCATGGAATGGCATGGAATGGCATGGAATGGCATGGAATGGCATGGAATGGCATGGAATGGCATGGAATGGCATGGAATGGCATGGAATGGCATGGAATGGCATGGAATGGCATGGAATGGCATGGAATGGCATGGAATGGCATGGAATGGCATGGAATGGCATGGAATGGCATGGAATGGCATGGAATGGCATGGAATGGCATGGAATGGCATGGAATGGCATGGAATGGCATGGAATGGCATGGAATGGCATGGAATGGCATGGAATGGCATGGAATGGCATGGAATGGCATGGAATGGCATGGAATGGCATGGAATGGCATGGAATGGCATGGAATGGCATGGAATGGCATGGAATGGCATGGAATGGCATGGAATGGCATGGAATGGCATGGAATGGCATGGAATGGCATGGAATGGCATGGAATGGCATGGAATGGCATGGAATGGCATGGAATGGCATGGAATGGCATGGAATGGCATGGAATGGCATGGAATGGCATGGAATGGCATGGAATGGCATGGAATGGCATGGAATGGCATGGAATGGCATGGAATGGCATGGAATGGCATGGAATGGCATGGAATGGCATGGAATGGCATGGAATGGCATGGAATGGCATGGAATGGCATGGAATGGCATGGAATGGCATGGAATGGCATGGAATGGCATGGAATGGCATGGAATGGCATGGAATGGCATGGAATGGCATGGAATGGCATGGAATGGCATGGAATGGCATGGAATGGCATGGAATGGCATGGAATGGCATGGAATGGCATGGAATGGCATGGAATGGCATGGAACGGCATGGAATGGCATGGAACGGCATGGAATGGCATGGAACGGCATGGAATGGCATGGAACGGCATGGAATGGCATGGAACGGCATGGAATGGCATGGAACGGCATGGAATGGCATGGCACCGGCATGGAATGGCATGGCACCGGCATGGCACGGCATGGCACCGGCATGGCACGGCATGGCACCGGCATGGCACGGCATGGCACCGGCATGGCACGGCATGGCACCGGCATGGCACGGCATGGCACCGGCATGGCACGGCATGGCACCGGCATGGCACGGCATGGCACCGGCATGGCACGGCATGGAATGGCATGGAATGGCATGGAATGGCATGGAATGGCATGGAATGGCATGGAATGGCATGGAATGGCATGGAATGGCATGGAATGGCATGGAATGGCATGGAATGGCATGGAATGGCATGGAATGGCATGGAATGGCATGGAATGGCATGGAATGGCATGGAATGGCATGGAATGGCATGGAATGGCATGGAATGGCATGGAATGGCATGGAATGGCATGGAATGGCATGGAATGGCATGGAATGGCATGGAATGGCATGGAATGGCATGGAATGGCATGGAATGGCATGGAATGGCATGGAATGGCATGGAATGGCATGGAATGGCATGGAATGGCATGGAATGGCATGGAATGGCATGGAATGGCATGGAATGGCATGGAATGGCATGGAATGGCATGGAATGGCATGGAATGGCATGGAATGGCATGGAATGGCATGGAATGGCATGGAATGGCATGGAATGGCATGGAATGGCATGGAATGGCATGGAATGGCATGGAATGGCATGGAATGGCATGGAATGGCATGGAATGGCATGGAATGGCATGGAATGGCATGGAATGGCATGGAATGGCATCGAATGGCACGGAATGGCACGGAATGGCACGGAATGGCACGGAATGGCACGGCATGGCACGGCACGGCACGGCATGGCACGGCACGGCACCGGCATGGCACGGCACGGCACCGGCATGGCACGGCATGGCACCGGCATGGCACCGGCATGGCACGGCATGGCACCGGCATGGCACGGCATGGCACCGGCATGGCACGGCATGGCACCGGCATGGCACGGCATGGCACCGGCATGGCACGGCATGGCACCGGCATGGCACGGCATGGCACCGGCATGGCACGGCATGGCACCGGCATGGCACGGCATGGCACCGGCATGGCACGGCATGGCACCGGCATGGCACGGCATGGCACCGGCATGGCACGGCATGGCACCGGCATGGCACGGCATGGCACCGGCATGGCACCGGCATGGCACCGGCATGGCACCGGCATGGCACCGGCATGGCACCGGCATGGCACCGGCATGGCACCGGCATGGCACCGGCATGGCACCGGCATGGCACCGGCATGGCACCGGCATGGCACCGGCATGGCACCGGCATGGCACCGGCATGGCACCGGCATGGCACCGGCATGGCACCGGCATGGCACCGGCATGGCACCGGCATGGCACCGGCATGGCACCGGCATGGCACCGGCATGGCACGGCATGGCACCGGCATGGCACCGGCATGGCACGGCATGGCACCGGCATGGCACCGGCATGGCACGGCATGGCACCGGCATGGCACGGCATGGCACCGGCATGGCACGGCATGGCACCGGCATGGCACGGCATGGCACCGGCATGGCACGGCATGGCACCGGCATGGCACGGCATGGCACCGGCATGGCACGGCATGGCACCGGCATGGCACGGCATGGCACCGGCATGGCACGGCATGGCACCGGCATGGCACGGCATGGCACCGGCATGGCACGGCATGGCACCGGCATGGCACGGCATGGCACGGCATGGCACGGCATGGCACGGCATGGCACGGCATGGCACGGCATGGCACGGCATGGCACGGCATGGCACGGCATGGCACGGCATGGCACGGCATGGCACGGCATGGCACGGCATGGCACGGCATGGCACGGCATGGCACGGCATGGCACGGCATGGCACGGCATGGCACGGCATGGCACGGCATGGCACGGCATGGCACGGCATGGCACGGCATGGCACGGCATGGCACGGCATGGCACGGCATGGCACGGCATGGCACGGCATGGCACGGCATGGCACGGCATGGCACGGCATGGCACGGCATGGCACGGCATGGCACGGCATGGCACGGCATGGCACGGCATGGCACGGCATGGCACGGCATGGCACGGCATGGCACGGCATGGCACGGCATGGCACGGCATGGCACGGCATGGCACGGCATGGCACGGCATGGCACGGCATGGCACGGCATGGCACGGCATGGCACGGCATGGCACGGCATGGCACGGCATGGCACGGCATGGCACCGGCATGGCACGGCATGGCACCGGCATGGCACGGCATGGCACCGGCATGGCACGGCATGGCACCGGCATGGCACGGCATGGCACCGGCATGGCACGGCATGGCACCGGCATGGCACGGCATGGCACCGGCATGGCACGGCATGGCACCGGCATGGCACGGCATGGCACCGGCATGGCACGGCATGGCACCGGCATGGCACGGCATGGCACCGGCATGGCACCGGCATGGCACGGCATGGCACCGGCATGGCACCGGCATGGCACGGCATGGCACCGGCATGGCACGGCATGGCACCGGCATGGCACGGCATGGCACCGGCATGGCACGGCATGGCACCGGCATGGCACGGCATGGCACCGGCATGGCACGGCATGGCACCGGCATGGCACGGCATGGCACCGGCATGGCACGGCATGGCACCGGCATGGCACGGCATGGCACCGGCATGGCACGGCATGGCACCGGCATGGCACGGCATGGCACCGGCATGGCACCGGCATGGCACCGGCATGGCACCGGCATGGCACGGCATGGCACCGGCATGGCACGGCATGGCACCGGCATGGCACCGGCATGGCACCGGCATGGCACCGGCATGGCACGGCATGGCACCGGCATGGCACGGCATGGCACCGGCATGGCACGGCATGGCACCGGCATGGAATGGCATGGAATGGCATGGAATGGCATGGAATGGCATGGAATGGCATGGAATGGCATGGAATGGCATGGAATGGCATGGAATGGCATGGAATGGCATGGAATGGCATGGAATGGCATGGAATGGCATGGAATGGCATGGAATGGCATGGAATGGCATGGAATGGCATGGAATGGCATGGAATGGCATGGAATGGCATGGAATGGCATGGAATGGCATGGAATGGCATGGAATGGCATGGAATGGCATGGAATGGCATGGAATGGCATGGAATGGCATGGAATGGCATGGAATGGCATGGAATGGCATGGAATGGCATGGAATGGCATGGAATGGCATGGAATGGCATGGAATGGCATGGAATGGCATGGAATGGCATGGAATGGCATGGAATGGCATGGAATGGCATGGAATGGCATGGAATGGCATGGAATGGCATGGAATGGCATGGAATGGCATGGAATGGCATGGAATGGCATGGAATGGCATGGAATGGCATGGAATGGCATGGAACGGCATGGAATGGCATGGAACGGCATGGAATGGCATGGAACGGCATGGAATGGCATGGAACGGCATGGAATGGCATGGAACGGCATGGAATGGCATGGAACGGCATGGAATGGCATGGAACGGCATGGCACCGGCATGGAACGGCATGGCACCGGCATGGAACGGCATGGCACCGGCATGGCACGGCATGGCACCGGCATGGCACGGCATGGCACCGGCATGGCACGGCATGGCACCGGCATGGCACGGCATGGCACCGGCATGGCACGGCATGGCACGGCATGGCACCGGCATGGCACGGCATGGCACCGGCATGGCACGGCATGGAATGGCATGGAATGGCACGGAATGGCATGGAATGGCACGGAATGGCATGGAATGGCACGGAATGGCACGGCATGGCACGGCACGGCACGGCATGGCACGGCACGGCACGGCACGGCATGGCACGGCACGGCACCGGCATGGCACGGCATGGCACCGGCATGGCACGGCATGGCACCGGCATGGCACGGCATGGCACCGGCATGGCACGGCATGGCACCGGCATGGCACGGCATGGCACCGGCATGGCACGGCATGGCACCGGCATGGCACGGCATGGCACGGCATGGAATGGCATGGAATGGCATGGAATGGCATGGAATGGCATGGAATGGCATGGAATGGCATGGAATGGCATGGAATGGCATGGAATGGCATGGAATGGCATGGAATGGCATGGAATGGCATGGAATGGCATGGAATGGCATGGAATGGCATGGAATGGCATGGAATGGCATGGAATGGCATGGAATGGCATGGAATGGCATGGAATGGCATGGAATGGCATGGAATGGCATGGAATGGCATGGAATGGCATGGAATGGCATGGAATGGCATGGAATGGCATGGAATGGCATGGAATGGCATGGAATGGCATGGAATGGCATGGAATGGCATGGAATGGCATGGAATGGCATGGAATGGCATGGAATGGCATGGAATGGCATGGAATGGCATGGAATGGCATGGAATGGCATGGAATGGCATGGAATGGCATGGAATGGCATGGAATGGCATGGAATGGCATGGAATGGCATGGAATGGCATGGAATGGCATGGAATGGCATGGAATGGCATGGAATGGCATGGAATGGCATGGAATGGCATGGAATGGCATGGAATGGCATGGAATGGCATGGAATGGCATGGAATGGCATGGAATGGCATGGAATGGCATGGAATGGCATGGAATGGCATGGAATGGCATGGAATGGCATGGAATGGCATGGAATGGCATGGAATGGCATGGAATGGCATGGAATGGCATGGAATGGCATGGAATGGCATGGAATGGCATGGAATGGCATGGAATGGCATGGAATGGCATGGAATGGCATGGAATGGCATGGAATGGCATGGAATGGCATGGAATGGCATGGAATGGCATGGAATGGCATGGAATGGCATGGAATGGCATGGAATGGCATGGAATGGCATGGAATGGCATGGAATGGCATGGAATGGCATGGAATGGCATGGAATGGCATGGAATGGCATGGAATGGCATGGAATGGCATGGAATGGCATGGAATGGCATGGAATGGCATGGAATGGCATGGAATGGCATGGAATGGCATGGAATGGCATGGAATGGCATGGAATGGCATGGAATGGCATGGAATGGCATGGAATGGCATGGAATGGCATGGAATGGCATGGAATGGCATGGAATGGCATGGAATGGCATGGAATGGCATGGAATGGCATGGAATGGCATGGAATGGCATGGAACGGCATGGAATGGCATGGCACCGGCATGGAATGGCATGGCACCGGCATGGCACGGCATGGCACCGGCATGGCACGGCATGGCACCGGCATGGCACGGCATGGCACCGGCATGGCACGGCATGGCACCGGCATGGCACGGCATGGCACCGGCATGGCACGGCATGGCACCGGCATGGCACGGCATGGCACCGGCATGGCACCGGCATGGCACGGCATGGAATGGCATGGAATGGCATGGAATGGCATGGAATGGCATGGAATGGCATGGAATGGCATGGAATGGCATGGAATGGCATGGAATGGCATGGAATGGCATGGAATGGCATGGAATGGCATGGAATGGCATGGAATGGCATGGAATGGCATGGAATGGCATGGAATGGCATGGAATGGCATGGAATGGCATGGAATGGCATGGAATGGCATGGAATGGCATGGAATGGCATGGAATGGCATGGAATGGCATGGAATGGCATGGAATGGCATGGAATGGCATGGAATGGCATGGAATGGCATGGAATGGCATGGAATGGCATGGAATGGCATGGAATGGCATGGAATGGCATGGAATGGCATGGAATGGCATGGAATGGCATGGAATGGCATGGAATGGCATGGAATGGCATGGAATGGCATGGAATGGCATGGAATGGCATGGAATGGCATGGAATGGCATGGAATGGCATGGAATGGCATGGAATGGCATGGAATGGCATGGAATGGCATGGAATGGCATGGAATGGCATGGAATGGCATGGAATGGCATGGAATGGCATGGAATGGCATGGAATGGCATGGAATGGCATGGAATGGCATGGAATGGCATGGAATGGCATGGAATGGCATGGAATGGCATGGAATGGCATGGAATGGCATGGAATGGCATGGAATGGCATGGAATGGCATGGAATGGCATGGAATGGCATGGAATGGCATGGAATGGCATGGAATGGCATGGAATGGCATGGAATGGCATGGAATGGCATGGAATGGCATGGAATGGCATGGAATGGCATGGAATGGCATGGAATGGCATGGAATGGCATGGAATGGCATGGAATGGCATGGAATGGCATGGAATGGCATGGAATGGCATGGAATGGCATGGAATGGCATGGAATGGCATGGAATGGCATGGAATGGCATGGAATGGCATGGAATGGCATGGAATGGCATGGAATGGCATGGAATGGCATGGAATGGCATGGAATGGCATGGAATGGCATGGAATGGCATGGAATGGCATGGAATGGCATGGAATGGCATGGAATGGCATGGAATGGCATGGAATGGCATGGAATGGCATGGAATGGCATGGAATGGCATGGAATGGCATGGAATGGCATGGAATGGCATGGAATGGCATGGAATGGCATGGAATGGCATGGAATGGCATGGAATGGCATGGAATGGCATGGAATGGCACGGAATGGCATGGAATGGCACGGAATGGCATGGAATGGCACGGAATGGCACGGCATGGCACGGCACGGCACGGCACGGCACGGCACGGCACGGCATGGCACGGCACGGCACCGGCATGGCACGGCATGGCACCGGCATGGCACCGGCATGGCACGGCATGGCACCGGCATGGCACGGCATGGCACCGGCATGGCACGGCATGGCACCGGCATGGCACCGGCATGGCACCGGCATGGCACGGCATGGCACCGGCATGGCACGGCATGGCACCGGCATGGCACGGCATGGCACCGGCATGGCACGGCATGGCACCGGCATGGCACGGCATGGCACCGGCATGGCACGGCATGGCACCGGCATGGCACGGCATGGCACCGGCATGGCACGGCATGGCACCGGCATGGCACCGGCATGGCACCGGCATGGCACCGGCATGGCACCGGCATGGCACCGGCATGGCACCGGCATGGCACCGGCATGGCACCGGCATGGCACCGGCATGGCACCGGCATGGCACCGGCATGGCACCGGCATGGCACCGGCATGGCACCGGCATGGCACCGGCATGGCACCGGCATGGCACCGGCATGGCACCGGCATGGCACCGGCATGGCACGGCATGGCACCGGCATGGCACGGCATGGCACCGGCATGGCACCGGCATGGCACGGCATGGCACCGGCATGGCACCGGCATGGCACGGCATGGCACCGGCATGGCACGGCATGGCACCGGCATGGCACGGCATGGCACCGGCATGGCACCGGCATGGCACCGGCATGGCACCGGCATGGCACCGGCATGGCACCGGCATGGCACCGGCATGGCACCGGCATGGCACCGGCATGGCACCGGCATGGCACCGGCATGGCACCGGCATGGCACCGGCATGGCACCGGCATGGCACCGGCATGGCACCGGCATGGCACCGGCATGGCACCGGCATGGCACCGGCATGCACCGGCATGGCACCGGCATGGCACCGGCATGGCACCGGCATGGCACCGGCATGGCACCGGCATGGCACCGGCATGGCACCGGCATGGCACCGGCATGGCACCGGCATGGCACCGGCATGGCACCGGCATGGCACCGGCATGGCACCGGCATGGCACCGGCATGGCACCGGCATGGCACCGGCATGGCACCGGCATGGCACCGGCATGGCACCGGCATGGCACCGGCATGGCACCGGCATGGCACCGGCATGGCACCGGCATGGCACCGGCATGGCACCGGCATGGCACCGGCATGGCACCGGCATGGCACCGGCATGGCACCGGCATGGCACCGGCATGGCACCGGCATGGCACCGGCATGGCACCGGCATGGCACCGGCATGGCACCGGCATGGCACGGCATGGCACCGGCATGGCACGGCATGGCACGGCATGGCACGGCATGGCACCGGCATGGCACGGCATGGCACCGGCATGGCACGGCATGGCACCGGCATGGCACGGCATGGCACCGGCATGGCACGGCATGGCACCGGCATGGCACGGCATGGCACCGGCATGGCACGGCATGGCACCGGCATGGCACGGCATGGCACCGGCATGGCACGGCATGGCACCGGCATGGCACGGCATGGCACCGGCATGGCACGGCATGGCACCGGCATGGCACGGCATGGCACCGGCATGGCACGGCATGGCACCGGCATGGCACGGCATGGCACCGGCATGGCACGGCATGGCACCGGCATGGCACCGGCATGGCACCGGCATGGCACGGCATGGCACCGGCATGGCACGGCATGGCACCGGCATGGCACCGGCATGGCACGGCATGGCACCGGCATGGCACCGGCATGGCACGGCATGGCACCGGCATGGCACGGCATGGCACCGGCATGGCACGGCATGGCACCGGCATGGCACGGCATGGCACCGGCATGGCACGGCATGGCACCGGCATGGCACCGGCATGGCACCGGCATGGCACCGGCATGGCACCGGCATGGCACCGGCATGGCACCGGCATGGCACCGGCATGGCACCGGCATGGCACGGCATGGCACCGGCATGGCACGGCATGGAATGGCATGGAATGGCATGGAATGGCATGGAATGGCATGGAATGGCATGGAATGGCATGGAATGGCATGGAATGGCATGGAATGGCATGGAATGGCATGGAATGGCATGGAATGGCATGGAATGGCATGGAATGGCATGGAATGGCATGGAATGGCATGGAATGGCATGGAATGGCATGGAATGGCATGGAATGGCATGGAATGGCATGGAATGGCATGGAATGGCATGGAATGGCATGGAACGGCATGGAATGGCATGGAACGGCATGGCACCGGCATGGAACGGCATGGCACCGGCATGGCACGGCATGGCACCGGCATGGCACCGGCATGGCACCGGCATGGCACGGCATGGAATGGCATGGAATGGCATGGAATGGCATGGAATGGCATGGAATGGCATGGAATGGCATGGAATGGCATGGAATGGCATGGAATGGCATGGAATGGCATGGAATGGCATGGAATGGCATGGAATGGCATGGAATGGCATGGAATGGCATGGAATGGCATGGAATGGCATGGAATGGCATGGAATGGCATGGAATGGCATGGAATGGCATGGAATGGCATGGAATGGCATGGAATGGCATGGAATGGCATGGAATGGCATGGAATGGCATGGAATGGCATGGAATGGCATGGAATGGCATGGCACCGGCATGGAATGGCATGGCACCGGCATGGAATGGCATGGCACCGGCATGGAATGGCATGGCACCGGCATGGCACGGCATGGCACCGGCATGGCACGGCATGGCACCGGCATGACACGGCATGGCACCGGCATGGCACGGCATGGCACCGGCATGGCACGGCATGGCACCGGCATGGCACGGCATGGCACCGGCATGGCACGGCATGGAATGGCATGGAATGGCATGGAATGGCATGGAATGGCATGGAATGGCATGGAATGGCATGGAATGGCATGGAATGGCATGGAATGGCATGGAATGGCATGGAATGGCATGGAATGGCATATGGCATGGAATGGCATGGAATGGCATGGAATGGCATGGAATGGCATGGAATGGCATGGAATGGCATGGAATGGCATGGAATGGCATGGAATGGCATGGAATGGCATGGAATGGCATGGAATGGCATGGAATGGCATGGAATGGCATGGAATGGCATGGAATGGCATGGAATGGCATGGAATGGCATGGAATGGCATGGAATGGCATGGAATGGCATGGAATGGCATGGAATGGCATGGAATGGCATGGAATGGCATGGAATGGCATGGAATGGCATGGAATGGCATGGAATGGCATGGAATGGCATGGAATGGCATGGAATGGCATGGAATGGCATGGAATGGCATGGAATGGCATGGAATGGCATGGAATGGCATGGAATGGCATGGAATGGCACGGAATGGCATGGAATGGCACGGAACGGCATGGAATGGCACGGAACGGCACGGCATGGCACGGCACGGCACGGCATGGCACGGCACGGCACGGCACGGCATGGCACGGCACGGCACCGGCATGGCACGGCATGGCACCGGCATGGCACCGGCATGGCACGGCATGGCACCGGCATGGCACGGCATGGCACCGGCATGGCACGGCATGGCACCGGCATGGCACGGCATGGCACCGGCATGGCACGGCATGGCACCGGCATGGCACCGGCATGGCACCGGCATGGCACGGCATGGCACCGGCATGGCACGGCATGGCACCGGCATGGCACGGCATGGCACCGGCATGGCACGGCATGGCACGGCATGGCACCGGCATGGCACGGCATGGAATGGCATGGAATGGCATGGAATGGCATGGAATGGCATGGAATGGCATGGAATGGCATGGAATGGCATGGAATGGCATGGAATGGCATGGAATGGCATGGAATGGCATGGAATGGCATGGAATGGCATGGAATGGCATGGAATGGCATGGAATGGCATGGAATGGCATGGAATGGCATGGAATGGCATGGAATGGCATGGAATGGCATGGAATGGCATGGAATGGCATGGAATGGCATGGAATGGCATGGAATGGCATGGAATGGCATGGAATGGCATGGAATGGCATGGAATGGCATGGAATGGCATGGAATGGCATGGAATGGCATGGAATGGCATGGAATGGCATGGAATGGCATGGCACCGGCATGGAATGGCATGGCACCGGCATGGAATGGCATGGCACCGGCATGGCACGGCATGGCACCGGCATGGCACGGCATGGCACCGGCATGGCACGGCATGGCACCGGCATGGCACGGCATGGCACCGGCATGGCACGGCATGGCACCGGCATGGCACGGCATGGCACCGGCATGGCACGGCATGGCACGGCATGGCACCGGCATGGCACGGCATGGAATGGCATGGAATGGCATGGAATGGCATGGAATGGCATGGAATGGCATGGAATGGCATGGAATGGCATGGAATGGCATGGAATGGCATGGAATGGCATGGAATGGCATGGAATGGCATGGAATGGCATGGAATGGCATGGAATGGCATGGAATGGCATGGAATGGCATGGAATGGCATGGAATGGCATGGAATGGCATGGAATGGCATGGAATGGCATGGAATGGCATGGAATGGCATGGAATGGCATGGAATGGCATGGAATGGCATGGAATGGCATGGAATGGCATGGAATGGCATGGAATGGCATGGAATGGCATGGAATGGCATGGAATGGCATGGAATGGCATGGAATGGCATGGAATGGCATGGAATGGCATGGAATGGCATGGAATGGCATGGAATGGCATGGAATGGCATGGAATGGCATGGAATGGCATGGAATGGCATGGAATGGCATGGAATGGCATGGAATGGCATGGAATGGCATGGAATGGCATGGAATGGCATGGAATGGCATGGAATGGCATGGAATGGCATGGAATGGCATGGAATGGCATGGAATGGCATGGAATGGCATGGAATGGCATGGAATGGCATGGAATGGCACGGAATGGCATGGAATGGCACGGAATGGCATGGAATGGCACGGAATGGCACGGCATGGCACGGCACGGCACGGCACGGCACGGCACGGCACGGCACGGCACGGCACGGCACGGCATGGCACGGCACGGCACCGGCATGGCACGGCATGGCACCGGCATGGCACCGGCATGGCACGGCATGGCACCGGCATGGCACGGCATGGCACCGGCATGGCACGGCATGGCACCGGCATGGCACGGCATGGCACCGGCATGGCACGGCATGGCACCGGCATGGCACGGCATGGCACCGGCATGGCACGGCATGGCACCGGCATGGCACGGCATGGCACCGGCATGGCACGGCATGGCACCGGCATGGCACGGCATGGCACCGGCATGGCACGGCATGGCACCGGCATGGCACGGCATGGCACCGGCATGGCACCGGCATGGCACCGGCATGGCACCGGCATGGCACCGGCATGGCACCGGCATGGCACCGGCATGGCACCGGCATGGCACCGGCATGGCACCGGCATGGCACCGGCATGGCACCGGCATGGCACCGGCATGGCACCGGCATGGCACCGGCATGGCACCGGCATGGCACCGGCATGGCACCGGCATGGCACCGGCATGGCACCGGCATGGCACCGGCATGGCACCGGCATGGCACGGCATGGCACCGGCATGGCACGGCATGGCACCGGCATGGCACGGCATGGCACCGGCATGGCACGGCATGGCACCGGCATGGCACCGGCATGGCACGGCATGGCACCGGCATGGCACCGGCATGGCACGGCATGGCACCGGCATGGCACGGCATGGCACCGGCATGGCACGGCATGGCACCGGCATGGCACCGGCATGGCACCGGCATGGCACCGGCATGGCACCGGCATGGCACCGGCATGGCACCGGCATGGCACCGGCATGGCACCGGCATGGCACCGGCATGGCACCGGCATGGCACCGGCATGGCACCGGCATGGCACCGGCATGGCACCGGCATGGCACCGGCATGGCACCGGCATGGCACCGGCATGGCACCGGCATGGCACCGGCATGGCACCGGCATGGCACCGGCATGGCACCGGCATGGCACCGGCATGGCACCGGCATGGCACCGGCATGGCACCGGCATGGCACCGGCATGGCACCGGCATGGCACCGGCATGGCACCGGCATGGCACCGGCATGGCACCGGCATGGCACCGGCATGGCACCGGCATGGCACCGGCATGGCACCGGCATGGCACCGGCATGGCACCGGCATGGCACCGGCATGGCACCGGCATGGCACCGGCATGGCACCGGCATGGCACCGGCATGGCACCGGCATGGCACCGGCATGGCACCGGCATGGCACCGGCATGGCACCGGCATGGCACCGGCATGGCACCGGCATGGCACCGGCATGGCACCGGCATGGCACGGCATGGCACCGGCATGGCACGGCATGGCACGGCATGGCACGGCATGGCACCGGCATGGCACGGCATGGCACCGGCATGGCACGGCATGGCACCGGCATGGCACGGCATGGCACCGGCATGGCACGGCATGGCACCGGCATGGCACGGCATGGCACCGGCATGGCACGGCATGGCACCGGCATGGCACCGGCATGGCACCGGCATGGCACGGCATGGCACGGCATGGCACCGGCATGGCACCGGCATGGCACGGCATGGCACCGGCATGGCACCGGCATGGCACGGCATGGCACCGGCATGGCACGGCATGGCACCGGCATGGCACGGCATGGCACCGGCATGGCACGGCATGGCACCGGCATGGCACCGGCATGGCACCGGCATGGCACCGGCATGGCACCGGCATGGCACCGGCATGGCACCGGCATGGCACCGGCATGGCACCGGCATGGCACCGGCATGGCACCGGCATGGCACCGGCATGGCACCGGCATGGCACCGGCATGGCACCGGCATGGCACCGGCATGGCACCGGCATGGCACCGGCATGGCACCGGCATGGCACCGGCATGGCACCGGCATGGCACCGGCATGGCACCGGCATGGCACCGGCATGGCACCGGCATGGCACCGGCATGGCACCGGCATGGCACCGGCATGGCACCGGCATGGCACCGGCATGGCACCGGCATGGCACGGCATGGCACCGGCATGGCACGGCATGGCACGGCATGGCACCGGCATGGCACGGCATGGCACCGGCATGGCACGGCATGGCACCGGCATGGCACGGCATGGCACCGGCATGGCACGGCATGGCACCGGCATGGCACGGCATGGCACCGGCATGGCACGGCATGGCACCGGCATGGCACGGCATGGCACCGGCATGGCACGGCATGGCACGGCATGGCACCGGCATGGCACGGCATGGCACCGGCATGGCACCGGCATGGCACCGGCATGGCACCGGCATGGCACGGCATGGCACCGGCATGGCACGGCATGGCACCGGCATGGCACGGCATGGCACCGGCATGGCACGGCATGGCACCGGCATGGCACCGGCATGGCACGGCATGGCACCGGCATGGCACGGCATGGCACCGGCATGGCACGGCATGGCACCGGCATGGCACGGCATGGCACCGGCATGGCACGGCATGGCACCGGCATGGCACCGGCATGGCACGGCATGGAATGGCATGGAATGGCATGGAATGGCATGGAATGGCATGGAATGGCATGGAATGGCATGGAATGGCATGGAATGGCATGGAATGGCATGGAATGGCATGGAATGGCATGGAATGGCATGGAATGGCATGGAATGGCATGGAATGGCATGGAATGGCATGGAATGGCATGGAATGGCATGGAATGGCATGGAATGGCATGGAATGGCATGGAATGGCATGGAATGGCATGGAATGGCATGGAATGGCATGGAATGGCATGGAATGGCATGGAATGGCATGGAATGGCATGGAATGGCATGGAATGGCATGGAATGGCATGGAATGGCATGGAATGGCATGGAATGGCATGGAATGGCATGGAATGGCATGGAATGGCATGGAATGGCATGGAATGGCATGGAATGGCATGGAATGGCATGGAATGGCATGGAATGTCATGGAATGGCATGGAATGGCATGGAATGGCATGGAATGGCATGGAATGGCATGGCACCGGCATGGCACGGCATGGCACGGCATGGCACCGGCATGGCACGGCATGGAATGGCATGGCACGGCATGGCACCGGCATGGCACGGCATGGAATGGCATGGAATGGCATGGAATGGCATGGAATGGCATGGAATGGCATGGAATGGCATGGAATGGCATGGAATGGCATGGAATGGCATGGAATGGCATGGAATGGCATGGAATGGCATGGAATGGCATGGAATGGCATGGAATGGCATGGCACCGGCATGGAATGGCATGGCACCGGCATGGAATGGCATGGCACCGGCATGGAATGGCATGGCACCGGCATGGAATGGCATGGCACCGGCATGGCACGGCATGGCACCGGCATGGCACGGCATGGCACCGGCATGGCACCGGCATGGCACGGCATGGCACGGCATGGCACCGGCATGGCACGGCATGGCACGGCATGGCACCGGCATGGCACGGCATGGCACCGGCATGGCACGGCATGGCACCGGCATGGCACGGCATGGCACCGGCATGGAATGGCATGGAATGGCATGGAATGGCATGGAATGGCATGGAATGGCATGGAATGGCATGGAATGGCATGGAATGGCATGGAATGGCATGGAATGGCATGGAATGGCATGGAATGGCATGGAATGGCATGGAATGGCATGGAATGGCATGGAATGGCATGGAATGGCATGGAATGGCATGGAATGGCATGGAATGGCATGGAATGGCATGGAATGGCATGGAATGGCATGGAATGGCATGGAATGGCATGGAATGGCATGGAATGGCATGGAATGGCATGGAATGGCATGGAACGGCATGGAATGGCATGGAACGGCATGGAATGGCATGGAACGGCATGGAATGGCATGGAACGGCATGGAATGGCATGGAACGGCATGGCACCGGCATGGAACGGCATGGCACCGGCATGGCACGGCATGGCACCGGCATGGCACGGCATGGCACCGGCATGGCACCGGCATGGCACGGCATGGCACCGGCATGGCACGGCATGGAATGGCATGGAATGGCATGGAATGGCATGGAATGGCATGGAATGGCATGGAATGGCATGGAATGGCATGGAATGGCATGGAATGGCATGGAATGGCATGGAATGGCATGGAATGGCATGGAATGGCATGGAATGGCATGGAATGGCATGGAATGGCATGGAATGGCATGGAATGGCATGGAATGGCATGGAATGGCATGGAATGGCATGGAATGGCATGGAATGGCATGGAATGGCATGGAATGGCATGGAATGGCATGGAATGGCATGGAATGGCACGGAATGGCATGGAATGGCACGGAATGGCATGGAATGGCACGGAACGGCACGGCATGGCACGGCACGGCACGGCACGGCACGGCACGGCACGGCACGGCATGGCACGGCACGGCACCGGCATGGCACGGCATGGCACCGGCATGGCACCGGCATGGCACGGCATGGCACCGGCATGGCACGGCATGGCACCGGCATGGCACGGCATGGCACCGGCATGGCACGGCATGGCACCGGCATGGCACGGCATGGCACCGGCATGGCACGGCATGGCACCGGCATGGCACGGCATGGCACCGGCATGGCACGGCATGGCACCGGCATGGCACGGCATGGCACCGGCATGGAATGGCATGGAATGGCATGGAATGGCACGGAATGGCATGGAATGGCACGGAACGGCACGGCATGGCACGGCACGGCACGGCATGGCACGGCACGGCACGGCACGGCATGGCACGGCACGGCACCGGCATGGCACGGCATGGCACCGGCATGGCACCGGCATGGCACGGCATGGCACCGGCATGGCACGGCATGGCACCGGCATGGCACGGCATGGCACCGGCATGGCACGGCATGGCACCGGCATGGCACGGCATGGCACCGGCATGGCACGGCATGGCACCGGCATGGCACGGCATGGCACCGGCATGGCACGGCATGGCACCGGCATGGCACCGGCATGGCACCGGCATGGCACCGGCATGGCACCGGCATGGCACCGGCATGGCACCGGCATGGCACCGGCATGGCACCGGCATGGCACCGGCATGGCACCGGCATGGCACCGGCATGGCACCGGCATGGCACCGGCATGGCACCGGCATGGCACCGGCATGGCACCGGCATGGCACCGGCATGGCACGGCATGGCACCGGCATGGCACGGCATGGCACCGGCATGGCACCGGCATGGCACGGCATGGCACCGGCATGGCACCGGCATGGCACGGCATGGCACCGGCATGGCACGGCATGGCACCGGCATGGCACGGCATGGCACCGGCATGGCACGGCATGGCACCGGCATGGCACGGCATGGCACCGGCATGGCACGGCATGGCACCGGCATGGCACCGGCATGGCACCGGCATGGCACCGGCATGGCACCGGCATGGCACCGGCATGGCACCGGCATGGCACCGGCATGGCACCGGCATGGCACCGGCATGGCA
This sequence comes from Cryptus armator, assembly GCA_963971235.1. NCBI lineage: Eukaryota > Metazoa > Arthropoda > Insecta > Hymenoptera > Ichneumonidae > Cryptus > Cryptus armator. The sequence goes on along the minus strand of CAXARG010000257.1, from coordinate 91,794 downwards.
CCGGCATGGCACCGGCATGGCACCGGCATGGCACCGGCATGGCACCGGCATGGCACCGGCATGGCACCGGCATGGCACCGGCATGGCACCGGCATGGCACCGGCATGGCACCGGCATGGCACCGGCATGGCACCGGCATGGCACCGGCATGGCACCGGCATGGCACCGGCATGGCACCGGCATGGCACCGGCATGGCACCGGCATGGCACCGGCATGGCACCGGCATGGCACCGGCATGGCACCGGCATGGCACCGGCATGGCACCGGCATGGCACCGGCATGGCACGGCATGGCACCGGCATGGCACGGCATGGCACCGGCATGGCACGGCATGGCACGGCATGGCACGGCATGGCACCGGCATGGCACGGCATGGCACCGGCATGGCACGGCATGGCACCGGCATGGCACGGCATGGCACCGGCATGGCACGGCATGGCACCGGCATGGCACGGCATGGCACCGGCATGGCACGGCATGGCACCGGCATGGCACCGGCATGGCACCGGCATGGCACGGCATGGCACGGCATGGCACCGGCATGGCACGGCATGGCACGGCATGGCACCGGCATGGCACGGCATGGCACCGGCATGGCACGGCATGGCACCGGCATGGCACCGGCATGGCACCGGCATGGCACCGGCATGGCACCGGCATGGCACCGGCATGGCACCGGCATGGCACCGGCATGGCACCGGCATGGCACCGGCATGGCACCGGCATGGCACCGGCATGGCACCGGCATGGCACCGGCATGGCACCGGCATGGCACCGGCATGGCACCGGCATGGCACCGGCATGGCACCGGCATGGCACCGGCATGGCACCGGCATGGCACCGGCATGGCACCGGCATGGCACCGGCATGGCACCGGCATGGCACGGCATGGCACCGGCATGGCACGGCATGGCACCGGCATGGCACGGCATGGCACGGCATGGCACGGCATGGCACGGCATGGCACGGCATGGCACCGGCATGGCACGGCATGGCACCGGCATGGCACGGCATGGCACCGGCATGGCACGGCATGGCACCGGCTTGGCACGGCATGGCACCGGCATGGCACGGCATGGCACGGCATGGCACCGGCATGGCACGGCATGGCACGGCATGGCACCGGCATGGCACGGCATGGCACCGGCATGGCACCGGCATGGCACCGGCATGGCACCGGCATGGCACGGCATGGCACCGGCATGGCACGGCATGGCACCGGCATGGCACGGCATGGCACCGGCATGGCACGGCATGGCACCGGCATGGCACGGCATGGCACCGGCATGGCACGGCATGGCACCGGCATGGCACGGCATGGCACCGGCATGGCACGGCATGGCACCGGCATGGCACCGGCATGGCACGGCATGGCACCGGCATGGCACGGCATGGCACCGGCATGGCACCGGCATGGCACCGGCATGGCACGGCATGGCACCGGCATGGCACGGCATGGCACCGGCATGGCACGGCATGGCACGGCATGGCACCGGCATGGCACGGCATGGCACCGGCATGGCACGGCATGGCACGGCATGGCACCGGCATGGCACGGCATGGCACCGGCATGGCACGGCATGGCACCGGCATGGCACGGCATGGAATGGCATGGAATGGCATGGAATGGCATGGAATGGCATGGAATGGCATGGAATGGCATGGAATGGCATGGAATGGCATGGAATGGCATGGAATGGCATGGAATGGCATGGAATGGCATGGAATGGCATGGAATGGCATGGAATGGCATGGAATGGCATGGAATGGCATGGAATGGCATGGAATGGCATGGAATGGCATGGAATGGCATGGAATGGCATGGAATGGCATGGAATGGCATGGAATGGCATGGAATGGCATGGAATGGCATGGAATGGCATGGAATGGCATGGAATGGCATGGAATGGCATGGAATGGCATGGAATGGCATGGAATGGCATGGAATGGCATGGAATGGCATGGAATGGCATGGAATGGCATGGAATGGCATGGAATGGCATGGAATGGCATGGAATGGCATGGAATGGCATGGAATGGCATGGAATGGCATGGAATGGCATGGAATGGCATGGAATGGCATGGAATGGCATGGAATGGCATGGAATGGCACGGAATGGCATGGAATGGCACGGAATGGCATGGAATGGCACGGAATGGCACGGCATGGCACGGCACGGCACGGCACGGCACGGCACGGCACGGCACGGCACGGCACGGCACGGCACCGGCATGGCACGGCACGGCACCGGCATGGCACCGGCATGGCACGGCATGGCACCGGCATGGCACGGCATGGCACCGGCATGGCACGGCATGGCACCGGCATGGCACGGCATGGCACCGGCATGGCACGGCATGGCACCGGCATGGCACGGCATGGCACCGGCATGGCACGGCATGGCACCGGCATGGCACGGCATGGCACCGGCATGGCACGGCATGGCACCGGCATGGCACCGGCATGGCACCGGCATGGCACCGGCATGGCACCGGCATGGCACCGGCATGGCACCGGCATGGCACCGGCATGGCACCGGCATGGCACCGGCATGGCACCGGCATGGCACCGGCATGGCACCGGCATGGCACCGGCATGGCACGGCATGGCACCGGCATGGCACCGGCATGGCACGGCATGGCACCGGCATGGCACCGGCATGGCACGGCATGGCACCGGCATGGCACGGCATGGCACCGGCATGGCACGGCATGGCACCGGCATGGCACGGCATGGCACCGGCATGGCACCGGCATGGCACCGGCATGGCACCGGCATGGCACCGGCATGGCACCGGCATGGCACCGGCATGGCACCGGCATGGCACCGGCATGGCACCGGCATGGCACCGGCATGGCACCGGCATGGCACCGGCATGGCACCGGCATGGCACGGCATGGCACCGGCATGGCACGGCATGGAATGGCATGGAATGGCATGGAATGGCATGGAATGGCATGGAATGGCATGGAATGGCATGGAATGGCATGGAATGGCATGGAATGGCATGGAATGGCATGGAATGGCATGGAATGGCATGGAATGGCATGGAATGGCATGGAATGGCATGGAATGGCATGGAATGGCATGGAATGGCATGGAATGGCATGGAATGGCATGGAATGGCATGGCACCGCATTGAGTGGCATGGAATGGCATGGAATGGCATGGCACCGCATTGAGTGGCATGGAATGGCATGGCACCGCATTGAGTGGCATGGAATGGCATGGACCGGCATGGAATGGCATGGAATGGCATGGAATGGCATGGAATGGCATGGAATGGCATGGAATGGCATGGAATGGCATGGAATGGCATGGAATGGCATGGAATGGCATGGAATGGCATGGAATGGCATGGAATGGCATGGAATGGCATGGAATGGCATGGAATGGCATGGAATGGCATGGAATGGCATGGAATGGCATGGAATGGCATGGAATGGCATGGAATGGCATGGAATGGCATGGAATGGCATGGAATGGCATGGAATGGCATGGAATGGCATGGAATGGCATGGAATGGCATGGAATGGCATGGAATGGCATGGAATGGCATGGAATGGCATGGAATGGCATGGAATGGCATGGAATGGCATGGAATGGCATGGAATGGCATGGAATGGCATGGAATGGCATGGAATGGCATGGAATGGCATGGAATGGCATGGAATGGCATGGAATGGCATGGAATGGCATGGCACCGCATTGAGTGGCATGGAATGGCATGGAATGGCATGGCACCGCATTGAGTGGCATGGAATGGCATGGCACCGCATTGAGTGGCATGGAATGGCATGGACCGGCATGGAATGGCATGGAATGGCATGGAATGGCATGGAATGGCATGGAATGGCATGGAATGGCATGGAATGGCATGGAATGGCATGGAATGGCATGGAATGGCATGGAATGGCATGGAATGGCATGGAATGGCATGGAATGGCATGGAATGGCATGGAATGGCATGGAATGGCATGGAATGGCATGGAATGGCATGGAATGGCATGGAATGGCATGGAATGGCATGGAATGGCATGGAATGGCATGGAATGGCATGGAATGGCATGGAATGGCATGGAATGGCATGGAATGGCATGGAATGGCATGGAATGGCATGGAATGGCATGGAATGGCATGGAATGGCATGGAATGGCATGGAATGGCATGGAATGGCATGGAATGGCATGGAATGGCATGGAATGGCATGGAATGGCATGGAATGGCATGGAATGGCATGGAATGGCATGGAATGGCATGGAATGGCATGGAATGGCATGGAATGGCATGGAATGGCATGGAATGGCATGGAATGGCATGGAATGGCATGGAATGGCATGGAATGGCATGGAATGGCATGGAATGGCATGGAATGGCATGGAATGGCATGGAATGGCATGGAATGGCATGGAATGGCATGGAATGGCATGGAATGGCATGGAATGGCATGGAATGGCATGGAATGGCATGGAATGGCATGGAATGGCATGGAATGGCATGGAATGGCATGGAATGGCATGGAATGGCATGGAATGGCATGGAATGGCATGGAATGGCATGGAATGGCATGGAATGGCATGGAATGGCATGGAATGGCATGGAATGGCATGGAATGGCATGGAATGGCATGGAATGGCATGGAATGGCATGGAACGGCATGGAATGGCATGGAACGGCATGGCACCGGCATGGAACGGCATGGCACCGGCATGGAACGGCATGGCACCGGCATGGCACGGCATGGCACCGGCATGGCACGGCATGGCACCGGCATGGCACGGCATGGCACCGGCATGGCACGGCATGGCACGGCATGGCACCGGCATGGCACGGCATGGAATGGCATGGAATGGCACGGAATGGCATGGAATGGCACGGAATGGCATGGAATGGCACGGAATGGCACGGCATGGCACGGCACGGCACGGCACGGCACGGCACGGCACGGCACGGCATGGCACGGCACGGCACCGGCATGGCACGGCATGGCACCGGCATGGCACCGGCATGGCACGGCATGGCACCGGCATGGCACGGCATGGCACCGGCATGGCACGGCATGGCACCGGCATGGCACGGCATGGCACCGGCATGGCACGGCATGGCACCGGCATGGCACGGCATGGCACCGGCATGGCACGGCATGGCACCGGCATGGCACGGCATGGCACCGGCATGGCACGGCATGGCACCGGCATGGCACGGCATGGCACCGGCATGGCACGGCATGGCACCGGCATGGCACCGGCATGGCACCGGCATGGCACCGGCATGGCACCGGCATGGCACCGGCATGGCACCGGCATGGCACCGGCATGGCACCGGCATGGCACCGGCATGGCACCGGCATGGCACCGGCATGGCACCGGCATGGCACGGCATGGCACCGGCATGGCACGGCATGGCACCGGCATGGCACGGCATGGCACCGGCATGGCACCGGCATGGCACGGCATGGCACCGGCATGGCACCGGCATGGCACGGCATGGCACCGGCATGGCACGGCATGGCACCGGCATGGCACGGCATGGCACCGGCATGGCACGGCATGGCACCGGCATGGCACGGCATGGCACCGGCATGGCACGGCATGGCACCGGCATGGCACGGCATGGCACCGGCATGGCACGGCATGGCACCGGCATGGCACGGCATGGCACCGGCATGGCACGGCATGGCACCGGCATGGCACGGCATGGCACCGGCATGGCACGGCATGGCACCGGCATGGCACGGCATGGCACCGGCATGGCACGGCATGGCACCGGCATGGCACGGCATGGCACCGGCATGGCACGGCATGGCACCGGCATGGCACGGCATGGCACCGGCATGGCACGGCATGGCACGGCATGGCACCGGCATGGCACGGCATGGCACCGGCATGGCACCGGCATGGCACCGGCATGGCACCGGCATGGCACGGCATGGCACCGGCATGGCACGGCATGGCACCGGCATGGCACGGCATGGCACCGGCATGGCACGGCATGGCACCGGCATGGCACGGCATGGCACCGGCATGGCACGGCATGGCACCGGCATGGCACGGCATGGCACCGGCATGGCACGGCATGGCACCGGCATGGCACGGCATGGCACCGGCATGGCACGGCATGGCACCGGCATGGCACGGCATGGCACCGGCATGGCACGGCATGGCACCGGCATGGCACGGCATGGCACCGGCATGGCACGGCATGGCACCGGCATGGCACGGCATGGCACCGGCATGGCACGGCATGGCACCGGCATGGCACGGCATGGCACCGGCATGGCACGGCATGGCACGGCATGGCACGGCATGGCACCGGCATGGCACGGCATGGCACCGGCATGGCACGGCATGGCACCGGCATGGCACGGCATGGCACCGGCATGGCACGGCATGGCACCGGCATGGCACGGCATGGCACCGGCATGGCACGGCATGGCACCGGCATGGCACGGCATGGCACCGGCATGGCACGGCATGGCACCGGCATGGCACGGCATGGAATGGCATGGAATGGCATGGAATGGCATGGAATGGCATGGAATGGCATGGAATGGCATGGAATGGCATGGAATGGCATGGAATGGCATGGAATGGCATGGAATGGCATGGAATGGCATGGAATGGCATGGAATGGCATGGAATGGCATGGAATGGCATGGAATGGCATGGAATGGCATGGAATGGCATGGAATGGCATGGAATGGCATGGAATGGCATGGAATGGCATGGAATGGCATGGCACCGCATTGAGTGGCATGGAATGGCATGGAATGGCATGGCACCGCATTGAGTGGCATGGAATGGCATGGCACCGCATTGAGTGGCATGGAATGGCATGGACTGGCATGGACTGGCATGGAATGGCATGGAATGGCATGGCACGGCATGGCACGGCATGGCACCGGCATGGCACGGCATGGCACCGGCATGGCACGGCATGGCACGGCATGGCACGGCATGGCACGGCATGGCACGGCATGGCACGGCATGGCACGGCATGGCACGGCATGGCACGGCATGGCACGGCATGGCACGGCATGGCACGGCATGGCACGGCATGGCACGGCATGGCACGGCATGGCACGGCATGGCACGGCATGGCACGGCATGGCACCGGCATGGCACGGCATGGCACCGGCATGGCACCGGCATGGCACGGCATGGCACCGGCATGGCACGGCATGGCACCGGCATGGCACGGCATGGCACCGGCATGGCACGGCATGGCACCGGCATGGCACGGCATGGCACCGGCATGGCACGGCATGGCACCGGCATGGCACGGCATGGCACGGCATGGCACCGGCATGGCACGGCATGGCACCGGCATGGCACGGCATGGCACCGGCATGGCACCGGCATGGCACGGCATGGCACCGGCATGGCACGGCATGGCACCGGCATGGCACGGCATGGCACCGGCATGGCACGGCATGGCACCGGCATGGCACGGCATGGCACCGGCATGGCACGGCATGGCACCGGCATGGCACGGCATGGCACCGGCATGGCACGGCATGGCACCGGCATGGCACGGCATGGCACCGGCATGGCACGGCATGGCACCGGCATGGCACGGCATGGCACCGGCATGGCACGGCATGGCACCGGCATGGCACGGCATGGCACCGGCATGGCACGGCATGGCACCGGCATGGCACGGCATGGCACCGGCATGGCACGGCATGGCACCGGCATGGCACGGCATGGCACCGGCATGGCACGGCATGGCACCGGCATGGAATGGCATGGAATGGCATGGAATGGCATGGAATGGCATGGAATGGCATGGAATGGCATGGAATGGCATGGAATGGCATGGAATGGCATGGAATGGCATGGAATGGCATGGAATGGCATGGAATGGCATGGAATGGCATGGAATGGCATGGAATGGCATGGAATGGCATGGAATGGCATGGAATGGCATGGAATGGCATGGAATGGCATGGAATGGCATGGAATGGCATGGAATGGCATGGAATGGCATGGAATGGCATGGAATGGCATGGAATGGCATGGAATGGCATGGAATGGCATGGAATGGCATGGAATGGCATGGAATGGCATGGAATGGCATGGAATGGCATGGAATGGCATGGAATGGCATGGAATGGCATGGAATGGCATGGAATGGCATGGAATGGCATGGAATGGCATGGAATGGCATGGAATGGCATGGAATGGCATGGAATGGCATGGAATGGCATGGAATGGCATGGAATGGCATGGAATGGCATGGAATGGCATGGAATGGCATGGAATGGCATGGAATGGCATGGAATGGCATGGAATGGCATGGAATGGCATGGAATGGCATGGAATGGCATGGAATGGCATGGAATGGCATGGAATGGCATGGAATGGCATGGAATGGCATGGAATGGCATGGAATGGCATGGAATGGCATGGAATGGCATGGAATGGCATGGAATGGCATGGAATGGCATGGAATGGCATGGAATGGCATGGAATGGCATGGAATGGCATGGAATGGCATGGAATGGCATGGAACGGCATGGAATGGCATGGCACCGGCATGGAATGGCATGGCACCGGCATGGCACGGCATGGCACCGGCATGGCACGGCATGGCACCGGCATGGCACGGCATGGCACCGGCATGGCACGGCATGGCACCGGCATGGCACGGCATGGCACCGGCATGGCACGGCATGGCACCGGCATGGCACGGCATGGCACCGGCATGGCACGGCATGGCACCGGCATGGCACCGGCATGGCACGGCATGGAATGGCATGGAATGGCATGGAATGGCATGGAATGGCATGGAATGGCATGGAATGGCATGGAATGGCATGGAATGGCATGGAATGGCATGGAATGGCATGGAATGGCATGGAATGGCATGGAATGGCATGGAATGGCATGGAATGGCATGGAATGGCATGGAATGGCATGGAATGGCATGGAATGGCATGGAATGGCATGGAATGGCATGGAATGGCATGGAATGGCATGGAATGGCATGGAATGGCATGGAATGGCATGGAATGGCATGGAATGGCATGGAATGGCATGGAATGGCATGGAATGGCATGGAATGGCATGGAATGGCATGGAATGGCATGGAATGGCATGGAATGGCATGGAATGGCATGGAATGGCATGGAATGGCATGGAATGGCATGGAATGGCATGGAATGGCATGGAATGGCATGGAATGGCATGGAATGGCATGGAATGGCATGGAATGGCATGGAATGGCATGGAATGGCATGGAATGGCATGGAATGGCATGGAATGGCATGGAATGGCATGGAATGGCATGGAATGGCATGGAATGGCATGGAATGGCATGGAATGGCATGGAATGGCATGGAATGGCATCGAATGGCATGGAATGGCACGGAATGGCACGGAATGGCACGGAATGGCACGGCATGGCACGGAATGGCACGGCATGGCACGGCACGGCACGGCATGGCACGGCACGGCACCGGCATGGCACCGGCATGGCACGGCATGGCACCGGCATGGCACGGCATGGCACCGGCATGGCACGGCATGGCACCGGCATGGCACGGCATGGCACCGGCATGGCACGGCATGGCACCGGCATGGCACGGCATGGCACCGGCATGGCACGGCATGGCACCGGCATGGCACGGCATGGCACCGGCATGGCACCGGCATGGCACCGGCATGGCACCGGCATGGCACCGGCATGGCACCGGCATGGCACCGGCATGGCACCGGCATGGCACCGGCATGGCACCGGCATGGCACCGGCATGGCACCGGCATGGCACCGGCATGGCACCGGCATGGCACCGGCATGGCACCGGCATGGCACCGGCATGGCACCGGCATGGCACCGGCATGGCACCGGCATGGCACCGGCATGGCACCGGCATGGCACGGCATGGCACCGGCATGGCACGGCATGGCACCGGCATGGCACCGGCATGGCACGGCATGGCACCGGCATGGCACCGGCATGGCACCGGCATGGCACGGCATGGCACCGGCATGGCACGGCATGGCACCGGCATGGCACGGCATGGCACCGGCATGGCACCGGCATGGCACGGCATGGCACCGGCATGGCACGGCATGGCACCGGCATGGCACGGCATGGCACCGGCATGGAATGGCATGGAATGGCATGGAATGGCATGGAATGGCATGGAATGGCATGGAATGGCATGGAATGGCATGGAATGGCATGGAATGGCATGGAATGGCATGGAATGGCATGGAATGGCATGGAATGGCATGGAATGGCATGGAATGGCATGGAATGGCATGGAATGGCATGGAATGGCATGGAATGGCATGGAATGGCATGGAATGGCATGGAATGGCATGGAATGGCATGGAATGGCATGGAATGGCATGGAATGGCATGGAATGGCATGGAATGGCATGGAATGGCATGGAATGGCATGGAATGGCATGGAATGGCATGGAATGGCATGGAATGGCATGGAATGGCATGGAATGGCATGGAATGGCATGGAATGGCATGGAATGGCATGGAATGGCATGGAATGGCATGGAATGGCATGGAATGGCATGGAATGGCATGGAATGGCATGGAATGGCATGGAATGGCATGGAATGGCATGGAATGGCATGGAATGGCATGGAATGGCATGGAATGGCATGGAATGGCATGGAATGGCATGGAATGGCATGGAATGGCATGGAATGGCATGGAATGGCATGGAATGGCATGGAATGGCATGGAATGGCATGGAATGGCATGGAATGGCATGGAATGGCATGGAACGGCATGGAATGGCATGGCACCGGCATGGAATGGCATGGCACCGGCATGGCACGGCATGGCACCGGCATGGCACGGCATGGCACCGGCATGGCACGGCATGGCACCGGCATGGCACGGCATGGCACCGGCATGGCACGGCATGGCACCGGCATGGCACGGCATGGCACCGGCATGGCACGGCATGGCACCGGCATGGCACGGCATGGCACCGGCATGGCACGGCATGGCACCGGCATGGCACGGCATGGCACCGGCATGGCACCGGCATGGCACGGCATGGAATGGCATGGAATGGCATGGAATGGCATGGAATGGCATGGAATGGCATGGAATGGCATGGAATGGCATGGAATGGCATGGAATGGCATGGAATGGCATGGAATGGCATGGAATGGCATGGAATGGCATGGAATGGCATGGAATGGCATGGAATGGCATGGAATGGCATGGAATGGCATGGAATGGCATGGAATGGCATGGAATGGCATGGAATGGCATGGAATGGCATGGAATGGCATGGAATGGCATGGAATGGCATGGAATGGCATGGAATGGCATGGAATGGCATGGAATGGCATGGAATGGCATGGAATGGCATGGAATGGCATGGAATGGCATGGAATGGCATGGAATGGCATGGAATGGCATGGAATGGCATGGAATGGCATGGAATGGCATGGAATGGCATGGAATGGCATGGAATGGCATGGAATGGCATGGAATGGCATGGAATGGCATGGAATGGCATGGAATGGCATGGAATGGCATGGAATGGCATGGAATGGCATGGAATGGCATGGAATGGCATGGAATGGCATGGAATGGCATGGAATGGCATGGAATGGCATGGAATGGCATGGAATGGCATGGAATGGCATGGAATGGCATGGAATGGCATGGAATGGCATGGAATGGCATGGAATGGCATGGAATGGCATGGAATGGCATCGAATGGCATGGAATGGCACGGAATGGCACGGAATGGCACGGAATGGCACGGCATGGCACGGAATGGCACGGCATGGCACGGCACGGCACGGCATGGCACGGCACGGCACCGGCATGGCACGGCATGGCACCGGCATGGCACCGGCATGGCACGGCATGGCACCGGCATGGCACGGCATGGCACCGGCATGGCACGGCATGGCACCGGCATGGCACGGCATGGCACCGGCATGGCACGGCATGGCACCGGCATGGCACGGCATGGCACCGGCATGGCACGGCATGGCACCGGCATGGCACGGCATGGCACCGGCATGGCACGGCATGGCACCGGCATGGCACGGCATGGCACCGGCATGGCACGGCATGGCACCGGCATGGCACGGCATGGCACCGGCATGGCACGGCATGGCACCGGCATGGCACCGGCATGGCACGGCATGGAATGGCATGGAATGGCATGGAATGGCATGGAATGGCATGGAATGGCATGGAATGGCATGGAATGGCATGGAATGGCATGGAATGGCATGGAATGGCATGGAATGGCATGGAATGGCATGGAATGGCATGGAATGGCATGGAATGGCATGGAATGGCATGGAATGGCATGGAATGGCATGGAATGGCATGGAATGGCATGGAATGGCATGGAATGGCATGGAATGGCATGGAATGGCATGGAATGGCATGGAATGGCATGGAATGGCATGGAATGGCATGGAATGGCATGGAATGGCATGGAATGGCATGGAATGGCATGGAATGGCATGGAATGGCATGGAATGGCATGGAATGGCATGGAATGGCATGGAATGGCATGGAATGGCATGGAATGGCATGGAATGGCATGGAATGGCATGGAATGGCATGGAATGGCATGGAATGGCATGGAATGGCATGGAATGGCATGGAATGGCATGGAATGGCATGGAATGGCATGGAATGGCATGGAATGGCATGGAATGGCATGGAATGGCATGGAATGGCATCGAATGGCATGGAATGGCACGGAATGGCACGGAATGGCACGGAATGGCACGGCATGGCACGGAATGGCACGGCATGGCACGGCACGGCACGGCATGGCACGGCACGGCACCGGCATGGCACGGCATGGCACCGGCATGGCACCGGCATGGCACGGCATGGCACCGGCATGGCACGGCATGGCACCGGCATGGCACGGCATGGCACCGGCATGGCACGGCATGGCACCGGCATGGCACGGCATGGCACCGGCATGGCACGGCATGGCACCGGCATGGCACGGCATGGCACGGCATGGCACGGCATGGCACCGGCATGGCACGGCATGGCACCGGCATGGCACGGCATGGCACCGGCATGGCACGGCATGGCACCGGCATGGCACCGGCATGGCACCGGCATGGCACCGGCATGGCACCGGCATGGCACCGGCATGGCACCGGCATGGCACCGGCATGGCACCGGCATGGCACCGGCATGGCACCGGCATGGCACCGGCATGGCACCGGCATGGCACCGGCATGGCACCGGCATGGCACCGGCATGGCACCGGCATGGCACCGGCATGGCACCGGCATGGCACCGGCATGGCACCGGCATGGCACCGGCATGGCACCGGCATGGCACCGGCATGGCACCGGCATGGCACCGGCATGGCACGGCATGGCACCGGCATGGCACGGCATGGCACCGGCATGGCACCGGCATGGCACGGCATGGCACCGGCATGGCACCGGCATGGCACCGGCATGGCACCGGCATGGCACCGGCATGGCACCGGCATGGCACGGCATGGCACCGGCATGGCACCGGCATGGCACGGCATGGCACCGGCATGGCACGGCATGGCACCGGCATGGCACGGCATGGCACCGGCATGGCACGGCATGGCACCGGCATGGCACGGCATGGCACCGGCATGGCACGGCATGGCACCGGCATGGCACGGCATGGCACCGGCATGGCACGGCATGGCACCGGCATGGCACGGCATGGCACCGGCATGGCACGGCATGGCACCGGCATGGCACCGGCATGGCACCGGCATGGCACCGGCATGGCACCGGCATGGCACCGGCATGGCACCGGCATGGCACCGGCATGGCACCGGCATGGCACCGGCATGGCACCGGCATGGCACCGGCATGGCACCGGCATGGCACCGGCATGGCACCGGCATGGCACCGGCATGGCACCGGCATGGCACCGGCATGGCACCGGCATGGCACCGGCATGGCACCGGCATGGCACCGGCATGGCACCGGCATGGCACCGGCATGGCACCGGCATGGCACGGCATGGCACCGGCATGGCACGGCATGGCACGGCATGGCACCGGCATGGCACGGCATGGCACCGGCATGGCACGGCATGGCACCGGCATGGCACGGCATGGCACCGGCATGGCACGGCATGGCACCGGCATGGCACGGCATGGCACCGGCATGGCACGGCATGGCACCGGCATGGCACGGCATGGCACCGGCATGGCACGGCATGGCACGGCATGGCACCGGCATGGCACGGCATGGCACCGGCATGGCACCGGCATGGCACCGGCATGGCACCGGCATGGCACGGCATGGCACCGGCATGGCACGGCATGGCACCGGCATGGCACGGCATGGCACCGGCATGGCACGGCATGGCACCGGCATGGCACCGGCATGGCACGGCATGGCACCGGCATGGCACGGCATGGCACCGGCATGGCACGGCATGGCACCGGCATGGCACGGCATGGCACCGGCATGGCACGGCATGGCACCGGCATGGCACGGCATGGCACCGGCATGGCACCGGCATGGCACGGCATGGAATGGCATGGAATGGCATGGAATGGCATGGAATGGCATGGAATGGCATGGAATGGCATGGAATGGCATGGAATGGCATGGAATGGCATGGAATGGCATGGAATGGCATGGAATGGCATGGAATGGCATGGAATGGCATGGAATGGCATGGAATGGCATGGAATGGCATGGAATGGCATGGAATGGCATGGAATGGCATGGAATGGCATGGAATGGCATGGAATGGCATGGAATGGCATGGAATGGCATGGAATGGCATGGAATGGCATGGAATGGCATGGAATGGCATGGAATGGCATGGAATGGCATGGAATGGCATGGAATGGCATGGAATGGCATGGAACGGCATGGAATGGCATGGAACGGCATGGAATGGCATGGAACGGCATGGAATGGCATGGAACGGCATGGAATGGCATGGAACGGCATGGCACCGGCATGGAACGGCATGGCACCGGCATGGCACGGCATGGCACCGGCATGGCACGGCATGGCACCGGCATGGCACCGGCATGGCACGGCATGGCACCGGCATGGCACGGCATGGAATGGCATGGAATGGCATGGAATGGCATGGAATGGCATGGAATGGCATGGAATGGCATGGAATGGCATGGAATGGCATGGAATGGCATGGAATGGCATGGAATGGCATGGAATGGCATGGAATGGCATGGAATGGCATGGAATGGCATGGAATGGCATGGAATGGCATGGAATGGCATGGAATGGCATGGAATGGCATGGAATGGCATGGAATGGCATGGAATGGCATGGAATGGCATGGAATGGCATGGAATGGCATGGAATGGCATGGAATGGCATGGAATGGCATGGAATGGCATGGAATGGCATGGAATGGCATGGAATGGCATGGAATGGCATGGAATGGCATGGAATGGCATGGAATGGCATGGAATGGCATGGAATGGCATGGAATGGCATGGAATGGCACGGAATGGCATGGAATGGCACGGAATGGCATGGAATGGCACGGAACGGCACGGCATGGCACGGCACGGCACGGCACGGCACGGCACGGCACGGGCCATGGCACGGCACGGCACCGGCATGGCACGGCATGGCACCGGCATGGCACCGGCATGGCACCGGCATGGCACCGGCATGGCACGGCATGGCACCGGCATGGCACGGCATGGCACCGGCATGGCACGGCATGGCACCGGCATGGCACGGCATGGCACCGGCATGGCACGGCATGGCACGCCGGCATGGCACGGCATGGCACCGGCATGGCACGGCATGGCACCGGCATGGCACGGCATGGCACCGGCATGGAATGGCATGGAATGGCATGGAATGGCACGGAATGGCATGGAATGGCACGGAACGGCACGGCATGGCACGGCACGGCACGGCATGGCACGGCACGGCACGGCACGGCATGGCACGGCACGGCACCGGCATGGCACGGCATGGCACCGGCATGGCACCGGCATGGCACGGCATGGCACCGGCATGGCACGGGCATGGCACCGGCATGGCACGGCATGGCACCGGCATGGCACGGCATGGCACCGGCATGGCACGGCATGGCACCGGCATGGCACGGCATGGCACCGGCATGGCACGGCATGGCACCGGCATGGCACGGCATGGCACCGGCATGGCACCGGCATGGCACCGGCATGGCACCGGCATGGCACCGGCATGGCACCGGCATGGCACCGGCATGGCACCGGCATGGCACCGGCATGGCACCGGCATGGCACCGGCATGGCACCGGCATGGCACCGGCATGGCACCGGCATGGCACCGGCATGGCACCGGCATGGCACCGGCATGGCACGGCATGGCACCGGCATGGCACCGGCATGGCACGGCATGGCACCGGCATGGCACCGGCATGGCACGGCATGGCACCGGCATGGCACGGCATGGCACCGGCATGGCACGGCATGGCACCGGCATGGCACGGCATGGCACCGGCATGGCACGGCATGGCACCGGCATGGCACGGCATGGCACCGGCATGGCACGGCATGGCACCGGCATGGCACGGCATGGCACCGGCATGGCACCGGCATGGCACCGGCATGGCACCGGCATGGCACCGGCATGGCACCGGCATGGCACCGGCATGGCACCGGCATGGCACCGGCATGGCACCGGCATGGCACCGGCATGGCACCGGCATGGCACCGGCATGGCACCGGCATGGCACCGGCATGGCACCGGCATGGCACCGGCATGGCACCGGCATGGCACCGGCATGGCACCGGCATGGCACCGGCATGGCACCGGCATGGCACCGGCATGGCACCGGCATGGCACCGGCATGGCACCGGCATGGCACCGGCATGGCACCGGCATGGCACCGGCATGGCACCGGCATGGCACCGGCATGGCACCGGCATGGCACCGGCATGGCACGGCATGGCACCGGCATGGCACGGCATGGCACCGGCATGGCACGGCATGGCACCGGCATGGCACGGCATGGCACGGCATGGCACGGCATGGCACCGGCATGGCACGGCATGGCACCGGCATGGCACGGGCATGGCACCGGCATGGCACGGCATGGCACCGGCATGGCACGGCATGGCACCGGCATGGCACGGCATGGCACCGGCATGGCACGGCATGGCACCGGCATGGCACGGCATGGCACCGGCATGGCACGGCATGGCACCGGCATGGCACGGCATGGCACGGCATGGCACCGGCATGGCACGGCATGGCACGGCATGGCACCGGCATGGCACGGCATGGCACGGCATGGCACCGGCATGGCACGGCATGGCACCGGCATGGCACGGCATGGCACCGGCATGGCACCGGCATGGCACCGGCATGGCACCGGCATGGCACCGGCATGGCACCGGCATGGCACCGGCATGGCACCGGCATGGCACCGGCATGGCACCGGCATGGCACCGGCATGGCACCGGCATGGCACCGGCATGGCACCGGCATGGCACCGGCATGGCACCGGCATGGCACCGGCATGGCACCGGCATGGCACCGGCATGGCACGGCATGGCACCGGCATGGCACGGCATGGCACCGGCATGGCACGGCATGGCACGGCATGGCACGGCATGGCACGGCATGGCACGGCATGGCACCGGCATGGCACGGCATGGCACCGGCATGGCACGGCATGGCACCGGCATGGCACGGCATGGCACCGGCTTGGCACGGCATGGCACCGGCATGGCACGGCATGGCACGGCATGGCACCGGCATGGCACGGCATGGCACGGCATGGCACCGGCATGGCACGGCATGGCACCGGCATGGCACCGGCATGGCACCGGCATGGCACCGGCATGGCACGGCATGGCACCGGCATGGCACGGCATGGCACCGGCATGGCACGGCATGGCACCGGCATGGCACGGCATGGCACCGGCATGGCACGGCATGGCACCGGCATGGCACGGCATGGCACCGGCATGGCACGGCATGGCACCGGCATGGCACGGCATGGCACGGCATGGCACCGGCATGGCACGGCATGGCACCGGCATGGCACGGCATGGCACCGGCATGGCACGGCATGGCACCGGCATGGCACGGCATGGCACCGGCATGGCACCGGCATGGCACGGCATGGAAAGGCATGGAATGGCATGGAATGGCATGGAATGGCATGGAATGGCATGGAATGGCATGGAATGGCATGGAATGGCATGGAATGGCATGGAATGGCATGGAATGGCATGGAATGGCATGGAATGGCATGGAATGGCATGGAATGGCATGGAATGGCATGGAATGGCATGGAATGGCATGGAATGGCATGGAATGGCATGGAATGGCATGGAATGGCATGGAATGGCATGGAATGGCATGGAATGGCATGGAATGGCATGGAATGGCATGGAATGGCATGGAATGGCATGGAATGGCATGGAATGGCATGAATGGCATGGAATGGCATGGAATGGCATGGAATGGCATGGAATGGCATGGAATGGCATGGAATGGCATGGAATGGCATGGAATGGCATGGAATGGCATGGAATGGCATGGAATGGCATGGAATGGCATGGAATGGCATGGAATGGCATGGAATGGCATGGAATGGCATGGAATGGCATGGAATGGCATGGAATGGCATGGAATGGCATGGAATGGCATGGAATGGCATGGAATGGCATGGAATGGCATGGAATGGCATGGAATGGCATGGAATGGCATGGAATGGCATGAATGGCATGGAATGGCATGGAATGGCATGAATGGCATGGAATGGCATGGAATGGCATGGAATGGCATGGAATGGCATGGAATGGCATGGAATGGCATGGAATGGCATGGAATGGCATGGAATGGCATGGAATGGCATGGAATGGCATGGAATGGCATGGAATGGCATGGAATGGCATGGAATGGCATGGAATGGCATGGAATGGCATGGAATGGCATGGCTGAATGGCATGGAATGGCATGGAATGGCATGGAATGGCATGGAATGGCATGGAATGGCATGGAATGGCATGGAATGGCATGGAATGGCATGGAATGGCATGGAATGGCATGGAATGGCATGGAATGGCATGGAATGCATGAATGGCAAGGATGGCATGGAATGGCATGGAATGGCATGGAATGGCATGGAATGGCATGGAATGGCATGGAATGGCATGGAATGGCATGGAATGGCATGGAATGGCATGGAACATGGCATGGAATGGCATGGAATGGCATGGAATGCATGGAATGGCATGGAATGGCATGGAATGGCCACGGAATGGCATGGAATGGCACGGAATGGCATCGGCATGGCACGGCACGGCACGGCACGGCACGGCATGGCACGGCACGGCACCGGCATGGCACGGCATGGCACCGGCATGGCACCGGCATGGCACGGCATGGCACCGGCATGGCACGGCATGGCACCGGCATGGCACGGCATGGCACCGGCATGGCACCGGCATGGCACCGGCATGGCACGGCATGGCACCGGCATGGCACGGCATGGCACCGGCATGGCACGGCATGGCACCGGCATGGCACGGCATGGCACCGGCATGGCACGGCATGGCACCGGCATGGCACGGCATGGCACCGGCATGGCACGGCATGGCACCGGCATGGCACGGCATGGCACCGGCATGGCACCGGCATGGCACCGGCATGGCACCGGCATGGCACCGGCATGGCACCGGCATGGCACCGGCATGGCACCGGCATGGCACCGGCATGGCACCGGCATGGCACCGGCATGGCACCGGCATGGCACCGGCATGGCACCGGCATGGCACCGGCATGGCACCGGCATGGCACCGGCATGGCACCGGCATGGCACCGGCATGGCACCGGCATGGCACCGGCATGGCACGGCATGGCACCGGCATGGCACGGCATGGCACCGGCATGGCACCGGCATGGCACGGCATGGCACCGGCATGGCACCGGCATGGCACGGCATGGCACCGGCATGGCACGGCATGGCACCGGCATGGCACGGCATGGCACCGGCATGGCACCGGCATGGCACCGGCATGGCACCGGCATGGCACCGCATGGCACCGGCATGGCACCGGCATGGCACCGGCATGGGCACCGGCATGGCACCGGCATGGCACCGGCATGGCACCGGCATGGCACCGGCATGGCACCGGCATGGCACCGGCATGGCACCGGCATGGCACCGGCATGGCACCGGCATGGCACCGGCATGGCACCGGCATGGCACCGGCATGGCACCGGCATGGCACCGGCATGGCACCGGCATGGCACCGGCATGGCACCGGCATGGCACCGGCATGGCACCGGCATGGCACCGGCATGGCACCGGCATGGCACCGGCATGGCACCGGCATGGCACCGGCATGGCACCGGCATGGCACCGGCATGGCACCGGCATGGCACCGGCATGGCACCGGCATGGCACCGGCATGGCACCGGCATGGCACCGGCATGGCACCGGCATGGCACCGGCATGGCACCGGCATGGCACCGGCATGGCACCGGCATGGCACCGGCATGGCACCGGCATGGCACCGGCATGGCACGGCATGGCACCGGCATGGCACGGCATGGCACGGCATGGCACGGCATGGCACCGGCATGGCACGGCATGGCACCGGCATGGCACGGCATGGCACCGGCATGGCACGGCATGGCACCGGCATGGCACGGCATGGCACCGGCATGGCACGGCATGGCACCGGCATGGCACGGCATGGCACCGGCATGGCACGGCATGGCACCGGCATGGCACGGCATGGCACCGGCATGGCACGGCATGGCACCGGCATGGCACGGCATGGCACCGGCATGGCACGGCATGGCACCGGCATGGCACGGCATGGCACCGGCATGGCACGGCATGGCACCGGCATGGCACCGGCATGGCACCGGCATGGCACGGCATGGCACCGGCATGGCACGGCATGGCACCGGCATGGCACCGGCATGGCACGGCATGGCACCGGCATGGCACCGGCATGGCACGGCATGGCACCGGCATGGCACGGCATGGCACCGGCATGGCACGGCATGGCACCGGCATGGCACGGCATGGCACCGGCATGGCACGGCATGGCACCGGCATGGCACCGGCATGGCACCGGCATGGCACCGGCATGGCACCGGCATGGCACCGGCATGGCACCGGCATGGCACCGGCATGGCACCGGCATGGCACGGCATGGCACCGGCATGGCACGGCATGGAATGGCATGGAATGGCATGGAATGGCATGGAAATGGCATGGAATGGCATGGAATGGCATGGAATGGCATGGAATGGCATGGAATGGCATGGAATGGCATGGAATGGCATGGAATGGCATGGAATGGCATGGAATGGCATGGAATGGCATGGAATGGCATGGAATGGCATGGAATGCATGGAATGCATGGAATGGCATTGGAATGGCATGGAATGGCATGGAACGGCATGGAATGGCATGGAACGGCATGGCACCGGCATGGAACGGCATGGCACCGGCATGGCACGGCATGGCACCGCATGGCACCGGCATGGCACCGGCATGGCACGGCATGGAATGGCATGGAATGGCATGGAATGGCATGGAATGGCATGGAATGCATGGAATGGCATGGAATGGCATGGAAATGGCATGGAATGGCATGGAATGGCATGGAATGGCATGGAATGGCATGGAATGGCATGGAATGGCATGGAATGGCATGGAATGGCATGGAATGGCATGGAATGGCATGGAATGGCATGGAATGGCATGGAATGGCATGGAATGGCATGGAATGGCATGGAATGGCATGGAATGGCATGGAATGGCATGGAATGGCATGGAATGGCATGGAATGGCATGGAATGGCATGGCACCGGCATGGAATGGCATGGCACCGGCATGGAATGGCATGGCACCGGCATGGAATGGCATGGCACCGGCATGGCACGGCATGGCACCGGCATGGCACGGCATGGCACCGGCATGGCACGGCATGGCACCGCATGGCACGGCATGGCACCGGCATGGCACGGCATGGCACCGGCATGGCACGGCATGGCACCGGCATGGCACGGCATGGAATGGCATGGAATGGCATTGGAATGGCATGGAATGGCATGGAATGGCATGGAATGGCATGGAATGGCATGGAATGGCATGGAATGGCATGGAATGGCATGGAATGGCATGGAATGGCATGGAATGGCATGGAATGGCATGGAATGGCATGGAATGGCATGGAATGGCATGGAATGGCATGGAATGGCATGGAATGGCATGGAATGGCATGGAATGGCATGGAATGGCATGGAATGGCATGGAATGGCATGGAATGGCATGGAATGGCATGGAATGGCATGGAATGGCATGGAATGGCATGGAATGGCATGGAATGGCATGGAATGGCATGGAATGGCATGGAATGGCATGGAATGGCATGGAATGGCATGGAATGGCATGGAATGGCATGGAATGGCATGGAATGGCATGGAATGGCATGGAATGGCATGGAATGGCATGGAATGGCACGGAATGGCATGGAATGGCACGGAACGGCATGGAATGGCACGGAACGGCACGGCATGGCACGGCACGGCACGGCATGGCACGGCACGGCACGGCACGGCATGGCACGGCACGGCACCGGCATGGCACGGCATGGCACCGGCATGGCACCGGCATGGCACGGCATGGCACCGGCATGGCACGGCATGGCACCGGCATGGCACGGCATGGCACCGGCATGGCACGGCATGGCACCGGCATGGCACGGCATGGCACCGGCATGGCACCGGCATGGCACCGGCATGGCACGGCATGGCACCGGCATGGCACGGCATGGCACCGGCATGGCACGGCATGGCACCGGCATGGCACGGCATGGCACGGCATGGCACCGGCATGGCACGGCATGGAATGGCATGGAATGGCATGGAATGGCATGGAATGGCATGGAATGGCATGGAATGGCATGGAATGGCATGGAATGGCATGGAATGGCATGGAATGGCATGGAATGGCATGGAATGGCATGGAATGGCATGGAATGGCATGGAATGGCATGGAATGGCATGGAATGGCATGGAATGGCATGGAATGGCATGGAATGGCATGGAATGGCATGGAATGGCATGGAATGGCATGGAATGGCATGGAATGGCATGGAATGGCATGGAATGGCATGGAATGGCATGGAATGGCATGGAATGGCATGGAATGGCATGGAATGGCATGGAATGGCATGGAATGGCATGGAATGGCATGGAATGGCATGGAATGGCATGGCACCGGCATGGAATGGCATGGCACCGGCATGGCACGGCATGGCACCGGCATGGCACGGCATGGCACCGGCATGGCACGGCATGGCACCGGCATGGCACGGCATGGCACCGGCATGGCACGGCATGGCACCGGCATGGCACGGCATGGCACCGGCATGGCACGGCATGGCACGGCATGGCACCGGCATGGCACGGCATGGCACCGGCATGGCACGGCATGGAATGGCATGGAATGGCATGGAATGGCATGGAATGGCATGGAATGGCATGGAATGGCATGGAATGGCATGGAATGGCATGGAATGGCATGGAATGGCATGGAATGGCATGGAATGGCATGGAATGGCATGGAATGGCATGGAATGGCATGGAATGGCATGGAATGGCATGGAATGGCATGGAATGGCATGGAATGGCATGGAATGGCATGGAATGGCATGGAATGGCATGGAATGGCATGGAATGGCATGGAATGGCATGGAATGGCATGGAATGGCATGGAATGGCATGGAATGGCATGGAATGGCATGGAATGGCATGGAATGGCATGGAATGGCATGGAATGGCATGGAATGGCATGGAATGGCATGGAATGGCATGGAATGGCATGGAATGGCATGGAATGGCATGGAATGGCATGGAATGGCATGGAATGGCATGGAATGGCATGGAATGGCATGGAATGGCATGGAATGGCATGGAATGGCATGGAATGGCATGGAATGGCATGGAATGGCATGGAATGGCATGGAATGGCATGGAATGGCATGGAATGGCATGGAATGGCATGGAATGGCATGGAATGGCATGGAATGGCATGGAATGGCATGGAATGGCATGGAATGGCATGGAATGGCATGGAATGGCATGGAATGGCACGGAATGGCATGGAATGGCACGGAATGGCATGGAATGGCACGGAATGGCACGGCATGGCACGGCACGGCACGGCACGGCACGGCACGGCACGGCACGGCACGGCACGGCACGGCATGGCACGGCACGGCACCGGCATGGCACGGCATGGCACCGGCATGGCACCGGCATGGCACGGCATGGCACCGGCATGGCACGGCATGGCACCGGCATGGCACGGCATGGCACCGGCATGGCACGGCATGGCACCGGCATGGCACGGCATGGCACCGGCATGGCACGGCATGGCACCGGCATGGCACGGCATGGCACCGGCATGGCACGGCATGGCACCGGCATGGCACGGCATGGCACCGGCATGGCACGGCATGGCACCGGCATGGCACCGGCATGGCACCGGCATGGCACCGGCATGGCACCGGCATGGCACCGGCATGGCACCGGCATGGCACCGGCATGGCACCGGCATGGCACCGGCATGGCACCGGCATGGCACCGGCATGGCACCGGCATGGCACCGGCATGGCACCGGCATGGCACCGGCATGGCACCGGCATGGCACCGGCATGGCACCGGCATGGCACCGGCATGGCACCGGCATGGCACCGGCATGGCACCGGCATGGCACCGGCATGGCACCGGCATGGCACGGCATGGCACCGGCATGGCACGGCATGGCACCGGCATGGCACGGCATGGCACCGGCATGGCACGGCATGGCACCGGCATGGCACCGGCATGGCACGGCATGGCACCGGCATGGCACCGGCATGGCACGGCATGGCACCGGCATGGCACGGCATGGCACCGGCATGGCACGGCATGGCACCGGCATGGCACGGCATGGCACCGGCATGGCACCGGCATGGCACCGGCATGGCACCGGCATGGCACCGGCATGGCACCGGCATGGCACCGGCATGGCACCGGCATGGCACCGGCATGGCACCGGCATGGCACCGGCATGGCACCGGCATGGCACCGGCATGGCACCGGCATGGCACCGGCATGGCACCGGCATGGCACCGGCATGGCACCGGCATGGCACCGGCATGGCACCGGCATGGCACCGGCATGGCACCGGCATGGCACCGGCATGGCACCGGCATGGCACCGGCATGGCACCGGCATGGCACCGGCATGGCACCGGCATGGCACCGGCATGGCACCGGCATGGCACCGGCATGGCACCGGCATGGCACCGGCATGGCACCGGCATGGCACCGGCATGGCACCGGCATGGCACCGGCATGGCACCGGCATGGCACCGGCATGGCACCGGCATGGCACCGGCATGGCACCGGCATGGCACCGGCATGGCACCGGCATGGCACCGGCATGGCACCGGCATGGCACCGGCATGGCACCGGCATGGCACCGGCATGGCACCGGCATGGCACCGGCATGGCACCGGCATGGCACCGGCATGGCACCGGCATGGCACCGGCATGGCACCGGCATGGCACGGCATGGCACCGGCATGGCACGGCATGGCACGGCATGGCACGGCATGGCACCGGCATGGCACGGCATGGCACCGGCATGGCACGGCATGGCACCGGCATGGCACGGCATGGCACCGGCATGGCACGGCATGGCACCGGCATGGCACGGCATGGCACCGGCATGGCACGGCATGGCACCGGCATGGCACCGGCATGGCACCGGCATGGCACGGCATGGCACGGCATGGCACCGGCATGGCACCGGCATGGCACGGCATGGCACCGGCATGGCACCGGCATGGCACGGCATGGCACCGGCATGGCACGGCATGGCACCGGCATGGCACGGCATGGCACCGGCATGGCACGGCATGGCACCGGCATGGCACCGGCATGGCACCGGCATGGCACCGGCATGGCACCGGCATGGCACCGGCATGGCACCGGCATGGCACCGGCATGGCACCGGCATGGCACCGGCATGGCACCGGCATGGCACCGGCATGGCACCGGCATGGCACCGGCATGGCACCGGCATGGCACCGGCATGGCACCGGCATGGCACCGGCATGGCACCGGCATGGCACCGGCATGGCACCGGCATGGCACCGGCATGGCACCGGCATGGCACCGGCATGGCACCGGCATGGCACCGGCATGGCACCGGCATGGCACCGGCATGGCACCGGCATGGCACCGGCATGGCGGCATGGCACCGGCATGGCACCGGCATGGCACGGCATGGCACCGGCATGGCACGGCATGGCACGGCATGGCACCGGCATGGCACGGCATGGCACCGGCATGGCACGGCATGGCACCGGCATGGCACGGCATGGCACCGGCATGGCACGGCATGGCACCGGCATGGCACGGCATGGCACCGGCATGGCACGGCATGGCACCGGCATGGCACGGCATGGCACCGGCATGGCACGGCATGGCACGGCATGGCACCGGCATGGCACGGCATGGCACCGGCATGGCACCGGCATGGCACCGGCATGGCACCGGCATGGCACGGCATGGCACCGGCATGGCACGGCATGGCACCGGCATGGCACGGCATGGCACCGGCATGGCACGGCATGGCACCGGCATGGCACCGGCATGGCACGGCATGGCACCGGCATGGCACGGCATGGCACCGGCATGGCACGGCATGGCACCGGCATGGCACGGCATGGCACCGGCATGGCACGGCATGGCACCGGCATGGCACCGGCATGGCACGGCATGGAATGGCATGGAATGGCATGGAATGGCATGGAATGGCATGGAATGGCATGGAATGGCATGGAATGGCATGGAATGGCATGGAATGGCATGGAATGGCATGGAATGGCATGGAATGGCATGGAATGGCATGGAATGGCATGGAATGGCATGGAATGGCATGGAATGGCATGGAATGGCATGGAATGGCATGGAATGGCATGGAATGGCATGGAATGGCATGGAATGGCATGGAATGGCATGGAATGGCATGGAATGGCATGGAATGGCATGGAATGGCATGGAATGGCATGGAATGGCATGGAATGGCATGGAATGGCATGGAATGGCATGGAATGGCATGGAATGGCATGGAATGGCATGGAATGGCATGGAATGGCATGGAATGGCATGGAATGGCATGGAATGGCATGGAATGGCATGGAATGGCATGGAATGGCATGGAATGGCATGGAATGGCATGGAATGGCATGGAATGTCATGGAATGGCATGGAATGGCATGGAATGGCATGGAATGGCATGGAATGGCATGGCACCGGCATGGCACGGCATGGCACGGCATGGCACCGGCATGGCACGGCATGGAATGGCATGGCACGGCATGGCACCGGCATGGCACGGCATGGAATGGCATGGAATGGCATGGAATGGCATGGAATGGCATGGAATGGCATGGAATGGCATGGAATGGCATGGAATGGCATGGAATGGCATGGAATGGCATGGAATGGCATGGAATGGCATGGAATGGCATGGAATGGCATGGCACCGGCATGGAATGGCATGGCACCGGCATGGAATGGCATGGCACCGGCATGGAATGGCATGGCACCGGCATGGAATGGCATGGCACCGGCATGGCACGGCATGGCACCGGCATGGCACGGCATGGCACCGGCATGGCACCGGCATGGCACGGCATGGCACGGCATGGCACCGGCATGGCACGGCATGGCACGGCATGGCACCGGCATGGCACGGCATGGCACCGGCATGGCACGGCATGGCACCGGCATGGCACGGCATGGCACCGGCATGGAATGGCATGGAATGGCATGGAATGGCATGGAATGGCATGGAATGGCATGGAATGGCATGGAATGGCATGGAATGGCATGGAATGGCATGGAATGGCATGGAATGGCATGGAATGGCATGGAATGGCATGGAATGGCATGGAATGGCATGGAATGGCATGGAATGGCATGGAATGGCATGGAATGGCATGGAATGGCATGGAATGGCATGGAATGGCATGGAATGGCATGGAATGGCATGGAATGGCATGGAATGGCATGGAATGGCATGGAATGGCATGGAATGGCATGGAATGGCAAGGAATGGCATGGAACGGCATGGAATGGCATGGAACGGCATGGAATGGCATGGAACGGCATGGAATGGCATGGAACGGCATGGAATGGCATGGAACGGCATGGCACCGGCATGGAACGGCATGGCACCGGCATGGCACGGCATGGCACCGGCATGGCACGGCATGGCACCGGCATGGCACCGGCATGGCACGGCATGGCACCGGCATGGCACGGCATGGAATGGCATGGAATGGCATGGAATGGCATGGAATGGCATGGAATGGCATGGAATGGCATGGAATGGCATGGAATGGCATGGAATGGCATGGAATGGCATGGAATGGCATGGAATGGCATGGAATGGCATGGAATGGCATGGAATGGCATGGAATGGCATGGAATGGCATGGAATGGCATGGAATGGCATGGAATGGCATGGAATGGCATGGAATGGCATGGAATGGCATGGAATGGCATGGAATGGCATGGAATGGCATGGAATGGCATGGAATGGCATGGAATGGCATGGAATGGCACGGAATGGCATGGAATGGCACGGAATGGCATGGAATGGCACGGAACGGCACGGCATGGCACGGCACGGCACGGCACGGCACGGCACGGCACGGCACGGCATGGCACGGCACGGCACCGGCATGGCACGGCATGGCACCGGCATGGCACCGGCATGGCACGGCATGGCACCGGCATGGCACGGCATGGCACCGGCATGGCACGGCATGGCACCGGCATGGCACGGCATGGCACCGGCATGGCACGGCATGGCACCGGCATGGCACGGCATGGCACCGGCATGGCACGGCATGGCACCGGCATGGCACGGCATGGCACCGGCATGGAATGGCATGGAATGGCATGGAATGGCACGGAACGGCATGGAATGGCACGGAACGGCACGGCATGGCACGGCACGGCACGGCATGGCACGGCACGGCACGGCACGGCATGGCACGGCACGGCACCGGCATGGCACGGCATGGCACCGGCATGGCACCGGCATGGCACGGCATGGCACCGGCATGGCACGGCATGGCACCGGCATGGCACGGCATGGCACCGGCATGGCACGGCATGGCACCGGCATGGCACGGCATGGCACCGGCATGGCACGGCATGGCACCGGCATGGCACGGCATGGCACCGGCATGGCACGGCATGGCACCGGCATGGCACCGGCATGGCACCGGCATGGCACCGGCATGGCACCGGCATGGCACCGGCATGGCACCGGCATGGCACCGGCATGGCACCGGCATGGCACCGGCATGGCACCGGCATGGCACCGGCATGGCACCGGCATGGCACCGGCATGGCACCGGCATGGCACCGGCATGGCACCGGCATGGCACCGGCATGGCACGGCATGGCACCGGCATGGCACGGCATGGCACCGGCATGGCACCGGCATGGCACGGCATGGCACCGGCATGGCACCGGCATGGCACGGCATGGCACCGGCATGGCACGGCATGGCACCGGCATGGCACGGCATGGCACCGGCATGGCACGGCATGGCACCGGCATGGCACGGCATGGCACCGGCATGGCACGGCATGGCACCGGCATGGCACGGCATGGCACCGGCATGGCACCGGCATGGCACCGGCATGGCACCGGCATGGCACCGGCATGGCACCGGCATGGCACCGGCATGGCACCGGCATGGCACCGGCATGGCACCGGCATGGCACCGGCATGGCACCGGCATGGCACCGGCATGGCACCGGCATGGCACCGGCATGGCACCGGCATGGCACCGGCATGGCACCGGCATGGCACCGGCATGGCACCGGCATGGCACCGGCATGGCACCGGCATGGCACCGGCATGGCACCGGCATGGCACCGGCATGGCACCGGCATGGCACCGGCATGGCACCGGCATGGCACCGGCATGGCACCGGCATGGCACCGGCATGGCACCGGCATGGCACCGGCATGGCACCGGCATGGCACGGCATGGCACCGGCATGGCACGGCATGGCACCGGCATGGCACGGCATGGCACGGCATGGCACGGCATGGCACCGGCATGGCACGGCATGGCACCGGCATGGCACGGCATGGCACCGGCATGGCACGGCATGGCACCGGCATGGCACGGCATGGCACCGGCATGGCACGGCATGGCACCGGCATGGCACGGCATGGCACCGGCATGGCACCGGCATGGCACCGGCATGGCACGGCATGGCACGGCATGGCACCGGCATGGCACGGCATGGCACGGCATGGCACCGGCATGGCACGGCATGGCACCGGCATGGCACGGCATGGCACCGGCATGGCACCGGCATGGCACCGGCATGGCACCGGCATGGCACCGGCATGGCACCGGCATGGCACCGGCATGGCACCGGCATGGCACCGGCATGGCACCGGCATGGCACCGGCATGGCACCGGCATGGCACCGGCATGGCACCGGCATGGCACCGGCATGGCACCGGCATGGCACCGGCATGGCACCGGCATGGCACCGGCATGGCACCGGCATGGCACCGGCATGGCACCGGCATGGCACCGGCATGGCACCGGCATGGCACCGGCATGGCACCGGCATGGCACCGGCATGGCACGGCATGGCACCGGCATGGCACGGCATGGCACCGGCATGGCACGGCATGGCACGGCATGGCACGGCATGGCACGGCATGGCACGGCATGGCACCGGCATGGCACGGCATGGCACCGGCATGGCACGGCATGGCACCGGCATGGCACGGCATGGCACCGGCTTGGCACGGCATGGCACCGGCATGGCACGGCATGGCACGGCATGGCACCGGCATGGCACGGCATGGCACGGCATGGCACCGGCATGGCACGGCATGGCACCGGCATGGCACCGGCATGGCACCGGCATGGCACCGGCATGGCACGGCATGGCACCGGCATGGCACGGCATGGCACCGGCATGGCACGGCATGGCACCGGCATGGCACGGCATGGCACCGGCATGGCACGGCATGGCACCGGCATGGCACGGCATGGCACCGGCATGGCACGGCATGGCACCGGCATGGCACGGCATGGCACCGGCATGGCACGGCATGGCACCGGCATGGCACGGCATGGCACCGGCATGGCACGGCATGGCACCGGCATGGCACCGGCATGGCACCGGCATGGCACGGCATGGCACCGGCATGGCACGGCATGGCACCGGCATGGCACGGCATGGCACGGCATGGCACCGGCATGGCACGGCATGGCACCGGCATGGCACGGCATGGCACGGCATGGCACCGGCATGGCACGGCATGGCACCGGCATGGCACGGCATGGCACCGGCATGGCACGGCATGGAATGGCATGGAATGGCATGGAATGGCATGGAATGGCATGGAATGGCATGGAATGGCATGGAATGGCATGGAATGGCATGGAATGGCATGGAATGGCATGGAATGGCATGGAATGGCATGGAATGGCATGGAATGGCATGGAATGGCATGGAATGGCATGGAATGGCATGGAATGGCATGGAATGGCATGGAATGGCATGGAATGGCATGGAATGGCATGGAATGGCATGGAATGGCATGGAATGGCATGGAATGGCATGGAATGGCATGGAATGGCATGGAATGGCATGGAATGGCATGGAATGGCATGGAATGGCATGGAATGGCATGGAATGGCATGGAATGGCATGGAATGGCATGGAATGGCATGGAATGGCATGGAATGGCATGGAATGGCATGGAATGGCATGGAATGGCATGGAATGGCATGGAATGGCATGGAATGGCATGGAATGGCATGGAATGGCATGGAATGGCATGGAATGGCATGGAATGGCATGGAATGGCACGGAATGGCATGGAATGGCACGGAATGGCATGGAATGGCACGGAATGGCACGGCATGGCACGGCACGGCACGGCACGGCACGGCACGGCACGGCACGGCACGGCACGGCACGGCACCGGCATGGCACGGCACGGCACCGGCATGGCACCGGCATGGCACGGCATGGCACCGGCATGGCACGGCATGGCACCGGCATGGCACGGCATGGCACCGGCATGGCACGGCATGGCACCGGCATGGCACGGCATGGCACCGGCATGGCACGGCATGGCACCGGCATGGCACGGCATGGCACCGGCATGGCACGGCATGGCACCGGCATGGCACGGCATGGCACCGGCATGGCACGGCCATGGCACCGGCATGGCACCGGCATGGCACCGGCATGGCACCGGCATGGCACCGGCATGGCACCGGCATGGCACCGGCATGGCACCGGCATGGCACCGGCATGGCACCGGCATGGCACCGGCATGGCACCGGCATGGCACCGGCATGGCACGGCATGGCACCGGCATGGCACCGGCATGGCACGGCATGGCACCGGCATGGCACCGGCATGGCACGGCATGGCACCGGCATGGCACGGCATGGCACCGGCATGGCACGGCATGGCACCGGCATGGCACGGCATGGCACCGGCATGGCACCGGCATGGCACCGGCATGGCACCGGCATGGCACCGGCATGGCACCGGCATGGCACCGGCATGGCACCGGCATGGCACCGGCATGGCACCGGCATGGCACCGGCATGGCACCGGCATGGCACCGGCATGGCACGGCATGGCACCGGCATGGCACGGCATGGAATGGCATGGAATGGCATGGAATGGCATGGAATGGCATGGAATGGCATGGAATGGCATGGAATGGCATGGAATGGCATGGAATGGCATGGAATGGCATGGAATGGCATGGAATGGCATGGAATGGCATGGCACCGCATTGAGTGGCATGGAATGGCATGGAATGGCATGGCACCGCATTGAGTGGCATGGAATGGCATGGCACCGCATTGAGTGGCATGGAATGGCATGGACCGGCATGGAATGGCATGGAATGGCATGGAATGGCATGGAATGGCATGGAATGGCATGGAATGGCATGGAATGGCATGGAATGGCATGGAATGGCATGGAATGGCATGGAATGGCATGGAATGGCATGGAATGGCATGGAATGGCATGGAATGGCATGGAATGGCATGGAATGGCATGGAATGGCATGGAATGGCATGGAATGGCATGGAATGGCATGGAATGGCATGGAATGGCATGGAATGGCATGGAATGGCATGGAATGGCATGGAATGGCATGGAATGGCATGGAATGGCATGGAATGGCATGGAATGGCATGGAATGGCATGGAATGGCATGGAATGGCATGGAATGGCATGGAATGGCATGGAATGGCATGGAATGGCATGGAATGGCATGGAATGGCATGGAATGGCATGGAATGGCATGGAATGGCATGGAATGG
This sequence comes from Cryptus armator, assembly GCA_963971235.1. NCBI lineage: Eukaryota > Metazoa > Arthropoda > Insecta > Hymenoptera > Ichneumonidae > Cryptus > Cryptus armator. Next base: position 58,387 of record CAXARG010000257.1, on the reverse strand, counting down.
CATGGAATGGCATGGAATGGCATGGAATGGCATGGCACCGCATTGAGTGGCATGGAATGGCATGGAATGGCATGGCACCGCATTGAGTGGCATGGAATGGCATGGCACCGCATTGAGTGGCATGGAATGGCATGGACCGGCATGGAATGGCATGGAATGGCATGGAATGGCATGGAATGGCATGGAATGGCATGGAATGGCATGGAATGGCATGGAATGGCATGGAATGGCATGGAATGGCATGGAATGGCATGGAATGGCATGGAATGGCATGGAATGGCATGGAATGGCATGGAATGGCATGGAATGGCATGGAATGGCATGGAATGGCATGGAATGGCATGGAATGGCATGGAATGGCATGGAATGGCATGGAATGGCATGGAATGGCATGGAATGGCATGGAATGGCATGGAATGGCATGGAATGGCATGGAATGGCATGGAATGGCATGGAATGGCATGGAATGGCATGGAATGGCATGGAATGGCATGGAATGGCATGGAATGGCATGGAATGGCATGGAATGGCATGGAATGGCATGGAATGGCATGGAATGGCATGGAATGGCATGGAATGGCATGGAATGGCATGGAATGGCATGGAATGGCATGGAATGGCATGGAATGGCATGGAATGGCATGGAATGGCATGGAATGGCATGGAATGGCATGGAATGGCATGGAATGGCATGGAATGGCATGGAATGGCATGGAATGGCATGGAATGGCATGGAATGGCATGGAATGGCATGGAATGGCATGGAATGGCATGGAATGGCATGGAATGGCATGGAATGGCATGGAATGGCATGGAATGGCATGGAATGGCATGGAATGGCATGGAATGGCATGGAATGGCATGGAATGGCATGGAATGGCATGGAATGGCATGGAATGGCATGGAATGGCATGGAATGGCATGGAATGGCATGGAATGGCATGGAATGGCATGGAATGGCATGGAATGGCATGGAATGGCATGGAATGGCATGGAACGGCATGGAATGGCATGGAACGGCATGGCACCGGCATGGAACGGCATGGCACCGGCATGGAACGGCATGGCACCGGCATGGCACGGCATGGCACCGGCATGGCACGGCATGGCACCGGCATGGCACGGCATGGCACCGGCATGGCACGGCATGGCACCGGCATGGCACGGCATGGCACGGCATGGCACCGGCATGGCACGGCATGGAATGGCATGGAATGGCACGGAATGGCATGGAATGGCACGGAATGGCATGGAATGGCACGGAATGGCACGGCATGGCACGGCACGGCACGGCATGGCACGGCACGGCACGGCACGGCATGGCACGGCACGGCACCGGCATGGCACGGCATGGCACCGGCATGGCACCGGCATGGCACGGCATGGCACCGGCATGGCACGGCATGGCACCGGCATGGCACGGCATGGCACCGGCATGGCACGGCATGGCACCGGCATGGCACGGCATGGCACCGGCATGGCACGGCATGGCACCGGCATGGCACGGCATGGCACCGGCATGGCACGGCATGGCACCGGCATGGCACGGCATGGCACCGGCATGGCACGGCATGGCACCGGCATGGCACCGGCATGGCACCGGCATGGCACCGGCATGGCACCGGCATGGCACCGGCATGGCACCGGCATGGCACCGGCATGGCACCGGCATGGCACCGGCATGGCACCGGCATGGCACCGGCATGGCACCGGCATGGCACCGGCATGGCACGGCATGGCACCGGCATGGCACGGCATGGCACCGGCATGGCACGGCATGGCACCGGCATGGCACGGCATGGCACCGGCATGGCACCGGCATGGCACGGCATGGCACCGGCATGGCACCGGCATGGCACGGCATGGCACCGGCATGGCACGGCATGGCACCGGCATGGCACGGCATGGCACCGGCATGGCACGGCATGGCACCGGCATGGCACGGCATGGCACCGGCATGGCACGGCATGGCACCGGCATGGCACGGCATGGCACCGGCATGGCACGGCATGGCACCGGCATGGCACGGCATGGCACCGGCATGGCACGGCATGGCACCGGCATGGCACGGCATGGCACCGGCATGGCACGGCATGGCACCGGCATGGCACGGCATGGCACCGGCATGGCACGGCATGGCACCGGCATGGCACGGCATGGCACCGGCATGGCACGGCATGGCACCGGCATGGCACGGCATGGCACCGGCATGGCACGGCATGGCACGGCATGGCACCGGCATGGCACGGCATGGCACCGGCATGGCACCGGCATGGCACCGGCATGGCACCGGCATGGCACGGCATGGCACCGGCATGGCACGGCATGGCACCGGCATGGCACGGCATGGCACCGGCATGGCACGGCATGGCACCGGCATGGCACGGCATGGCACCGGCATGGCACGGCATGGCACCGGCATGGCACGGCATGGCACCGGCATGGCACGGCATGGCACCGGCATGGCACGGCATGGCACCGGCATGGCACGGCATGGCACCGGCATGGCACGGCATGGCACCGGCATGGCACGGCATGGCACCGGCATGGCACGGCATGGCACCGGCATGGCACGGCATGGCACCGGCATGGCACGGCATGGCACCGGCATGGCACGGCATGGCACCGGCATGGCACGGCATGGCACCGGCATGGCACGGCATGGCACGGCATGGCACGGCATGGCACCGGCATGGCACGGCATGGCACCGGCATGGCACGGCATGGCACCGGCATGGCACGGCATGGCACCGGCATGGCACGGCATGGCACCGGCATGGCACGGCATGGCACCGGCATGGCACGGCATGGCACCGGCATGGCACGGCATGGCACCGGCATGGCACGGCATGGCACCGGCATGGCACGGCATGGCACCGGCATGGCACGGCATGGAATGGCATGGAATGGCATGGAATGGCATGGAATGGCATGGAATGGCATGGAATGGCATGGAATGGCATGGAATGGCATGGAATGGCATGGAATGGCATGGAATGGCATGGAATGGCATGGAATGGCATGGAATGGCATGGAATGGCATGGAATGGCATGGAATGGCATGGAATGGCATGGAATGGCATGGAATGGCATGGAATGGCATGGAATGGCATGGCACCGCATTGAGTGGCATGGAATGGCATGGAATGGCATGGCACCGCATTGAGTGGCATGGAATGGCATGGCACCGCATTGAGTGGCATGGAATGGCATGGACTGGCATGGACTGGCATGGAATGGCATGGAATGGCATGGCACGGCATGGCACGGCATGGCACCGGCATGGCACGGCATGGCACCGGCATGGCACGGCATGGCACGGCATGGCACGGCATGGCACGGCATGGCACGGCATGGCACGGCATGGCACGGCATGGCACGGCATGGCACGGCATGGCACGGCATGGCACGGCATGGCACGGCATGGCACGGCATGGCACGGCATGGCACGGCATGGCACCGGCATGGCACGGCATGGCACCGGCATGGCACCGGCATGGCACGGCATGGCACCGGCATGGCACGGCATGGCACCGGCATGGCACGGCATGGCACCGGCATGGCACGGCATGGCACCGGCATGGCACGGCATGGCACCGGCATGGCACGGCATGGCACCGGCATGGCACGGCATGGCACGGCATGGCACCGGCATGGCACGGCATGGCACCGGCATGGCACGGCATGGCACCGGCATGGCACCGGCATGGCACGGCATGGCACCGGCATGGCACGGCATGGCACCGGCATGGCACGGCATGGCACCGGCATGGCACGGCATGGCACCGGCATGGCACGGCATGGCACCGGCATGGCACGGCATGGCACCGGCATGGCACGGCATGGCACCGGCATGGCACGGCATGGCACCGGCATGGCACGGCATGGCACCGGCATGGCACGGCATGGCACCGGCATGGCACGGCATGGCACCGGCATGGCACGGCATGGCACCGGCATGGCACGGCATGGCACCGGCATGGCACGGCATGGCACCGGCATGGCACGGCATGGCACCGGCATGGCACGGCATGGCACCGGCATGGCACGGCATGGCACCGGCATGGCACGGCATGGCACCGGCATGGCACGGCATGGCACCGGCATGGAATGGCATGGAATGGCATGGAATGGCATGGAATGGCATGGAATGGCATGGAATGGCATGGAATGGCATGGAATGGCATGGAATGGCATGGAATGGCATGGAATGGCATGGAATGGCATGGAATGGCATGGAATGGCATGGAATGGCATGGAATGGCATGGAATGGCATGGAATGGCATGGAATGGCATGGAATGGCATGGAATGGCATGGAATGGCATGGAATGGCATGGAATGGCATGGAATGGCATGGAATGGCATGGAATGGCATGGAATGGCATGGAATGGCATGGAATGGCATGGAATGGCATGGAATGGCATGGAATGGCATGGAATGGCATGGAATGGCATGGAATGGCATGGAATGGCATGGAATGGCATGGAATGGCATGGAATGGCATGGAATGGCATGGAATGGCATGGAATGGCATGGAATGGCATGGAATGGCATGGAATGGCATGGAATGGCATGGAATGGCATGGAATGGCATGGAATGGCATGGAATGGCATGGAATGGCATGGAATGGCATGGAATGGCATGGAATGGCATGGAATGGCATGGAATGGCATGGAATGGCATGGAATGGCATGGAATGGCATGGAATGGCATGGAATGGCATGGAATGGCATGGAATGGCATGGAATGGCATGGAATGGCATGGAATGGCATGGAATGGCATGGAATGGCATGGAATGGCATGGAATGGCATGGAATGGCATGGAATGGCATGGAATGGCATGGAATGGCATGGAATGGCATGGAATGGCATGGAATGGCATGGAATGGCATGGAACGGCATGGAATGGCATGGCACCGGCATGGAATGGCATGGCACCGGCATGGCACGGCATGGCACCGGCATGGCACGGCATGGCACCGGCATGGCACGGCATGGCACCGGCATGGCACGGCATGGCACCGGCATGGCACGGCATGGCACCGGCATGGCACGGCATGGCACCGGCATGGCACGGCATGGCACCGGCATGGCACGGCATGGCACCGGCATGGCACCGGCATGGCACGGCATGGAATGGCATGGAATGGCATGGAATGGCATGGAATGGCATGGAATGGCATGGAATGGCATGGAATGGCATGGAATGGCATGGAATGGCATGGAATGGCATGGAATGGCATGGAATGGCATGGAATGGCATGGAATGGCATGGAATGGCATGGAATGGCATGGAATGGCATGGAATGGCATGGAATGGCATGGAATGGCATGGAATGGCATGGAATGGCATGGAATGGCATGGAATGGCATGGAATGGCATGGAATGGCATGGAATGGCATGGAATGGCATGGAATGGCATGGAATGGCATGGAATGGCATGGAATGGCATGGAATGGCATGGAATGGCATGGAATGGCATGGAATGGCATGGAATGGCATGGAATGGCATGGAATGGCATGGAATGGCATGGAATGGCATGGAATGGCATGGAATGGCATGGAATGGCATGGAATGGCATGGAATGGCATGGAATGGCATGGAATGGCATGGAATGGCATGGAATGGCATGGAATGGCATGGAATGGCATGGAATGGCATGGAATGGCATGGAATGGCATGGAATGGCATGGAATGGCATGGAATGGCATGGAATGGCATCGAATGGCATGGAATGGCACGGAATGGCACGGAATGGCACGGAATGGCACGGCATGGCACGGAATGGCACGGCATGGCACGGCACGGCACGGCATGGCACGGCACGGCACCGGCATGGCACCGGCATGGCACGGCATGGCACCGGCATGGCACGGCATGGCACCGGCATGGCACGGCATGGCACCGGCATGGCACGGCATGGCACCGGCATGGCACGGCATGGCACCGGCATGGCACGGCATGGCACCGGCATGGCACGGCATGGCACCGGCATGGCACGGCATGGCACCGGCATGGCACCGGCATGGCACCGGCATGGCACCGGCATGGCACCGGCATGGCACCGGCATGGCACCGGCATGGCACCGGCATGGCACCGGCATGGCACCGGCATGGCACCGGCATGGCACCGGCATGGCACCGGCATGGCACCGGCATGGCACCGGCATGGCACCGGCATGGCACCGGCATGGCACCGGCATGGCACCGGCATGGCACCGGCATGGCACCGGCATGGCACCGGCATGGCACCGGCATGGCACGGCATGGCACCGGCATGGCACGGCATGGCACCGGCATGGCACCGGCATGGCACGGCATGGCACCGGCATGGCACCGGCATGGCACCGGCATGGCACGGCATGGCACCGGCATGGCACGGCATGGCACCGGCATGGCACGGCATGGCACCGGCATGGCACCGGCATGGCACGGCATGGCACCGGCATGGCACGGCATGGCACCGGCATGGCACGGCATGGCACCGGCATGGAATGGCATGGAATGGCATGGAATGGCATGGAATGGCATGGAATGGCATGGAATGGCATGGAATGGCATGGAATGGCATGGAATGGCATGGAATGGCATGGAATGGCATGGAATGGCATGGAATGGCATGGAATGGCATGGAATGGCATGGAATGGCATGGAATGGCATGGAATGGCATGGAATGGCATGGAATGGCATGGAATGGCATGGAATGGCATGGAATGGCATGGAATGGCATGGAATGGCATGGAATGGCATGGAATGGCATGGAATGGCATGGAATGGCATGGAATGGCATGGAATGGCATGGAATGGCATGGAATGGCATGGAATGGCATGGAATGGCATGGAATGGCATCGAATGGCATGGAATGGCACGGAATGGCACGGAATGGCACGGAATGGCACGGCATGGCACGGAATGGCACGGCATGGCACGGCACGGCACGGCATGGCACGGCACGGCACCGGCATGGCACGGCATGGCACCGGCATGGCACCGGCATGGCACGGCATGGCACCGGCATGGCACGGCATGGCACCGGCATGGCACGGCATGGCACCGGCATGGCACGGCATGGCACCGGCATGGCACGGCATGGCACCGGCATGGCACGGCATGGCACCGGCATAGCACGGCATGGCACCGGCATGGCACGGCATGGCACCGGCATGGCACGGCATGGCACGGCATGGCACCGGCATGGCACGGCATGGCACCGGCATGGCACGGCATGGCACCGGCATGGCACCGGCATGGCACCGGCATGGCACCGGCATGGCACCGGCATGGCACCGGCATGGCACCGGCATGGCACCGGCATGGCACCGGCATGGCACCGGCATGGCACCGGCATGGCACCGGCATGGCACCGGCATGGCACCGGCATGGCACCGGCATGGCACCGGCATGGCACCGGCATGGCACCGGCATGGCACCGGCATGGCACCGGCATGGCACCGGCATGGCACCGGCATGGCACCGGCATGGCACCGGCATGGCACCGGCATGGCACCGGCATGGCACCGGCATGGCACCGGCATGGCACCGGCATGGCACCGGCATGGCACCGGCATGGCACCGGCATGGCACCGGCATGGCACGGCATGGCACCGGCATGGCACGGCATGGCACCGGCATGGCACCGGCATGGCACGGCATGGCACCGGCATGGCACCGGCATGGCACCGGCATGGCACCGGCATGGCACCGGCATGGCACCGGCATGGCACGGCATGGCACCGGCATGGCACCGGCATGGCACGGCATGGCACCGGCATGGCACGGCATGGCACCGGCATGGCACGGCATGGCACCGGCATGGCACGGCATGGCACCGGCATGGCACGGCATGGCACCGGCATGGCACGGCATGGCACCGGCATGGCACGGCATGGCACCGGCATGGCACGGCATGGCACCGGCATGGCACGGCATGGCACCGGCATGGCACGGCATGGCACCGGCATGGCACCGGCATGGCACCGGCATGGCACCGGCATGGCACCGGCATGGCACCGGCATGGCACCGGCATGGCACCGGCATGGCACCGGCATGGCACCGGCATGGCACCGGCATGGCACCGGCATGGCACCGGCATGGCACCGGCATGGCACCGGCATGGCACCGGCATGGCACCGGCATGGCACCGGCATGGCACCGGCATGGCACCGGCATGGCACCGGCATGGCACCGGCATGGCACCGGCATGGCACCGGCATGGCACCGGCATGGCACCGGCATGGCACGGCATGGCACCGGCATGGCACGGCATGGCACGGCATGGCACCGGCATGGCACGGCATGGCACCGGCATGGCACGGCATGGCACCGGCATGGCACGGCATGGCACCGGCATGGCACGGCATGGCACCGGCATGGCACGGCATGGCACCGGCATGGCACGGCATGGCACCGGCATGGCACGGCATGGCACCGGCATGGCACGGCATGGCACGGCATGGCACCGGCATGGCACGGCATGGCACCGGCATGGCACCGGCATGGCACCGGCATGGCACCGGCATGGCACGGCATGGCACCGGCATGGCACGGCATGGCACCGGCATGGCACGGCATGGCACCGGCATGGCACGGCATGGCACCGGCATGGCACCGGCATGGCACGGCATGGCACCGGCATGGCACGGCATGGCACCGGCATGGCACGGCATGGCACCGGCATGGCACGGCATGGCACCGGCATGGCACGGCATGGCACCGGCATGGCACGGCATGGCACCGGCATGGCACCGGCATGGCACGGCATGGAATGGCATGGAATGGCATGGAATGGCATGGAATGGCATGGAATGGCATGGAATGGCATGGAATGGCATGGAATGGCATGGAATGGCATGGAATGGCATGGAATGGCATGGAATGGCATGGAATGGCATGGAATGGCATGGAATGGCATGGAATGGCATGGAATGGCATGGAATGGCATGGAATGGCATGGAATGGCATGGAATGGCATGGAATGGCATGGAATGGCATGGAATGGCATGGAATGGCATGGAATGGCATGGAATGGCATGGAATGGCATGGAATGGCATGGAATGGCATGGAATGGCATGGAATGGCATGGAATGGCATGGAATGGCATGGAACGGCATGGAATGGCATGGAACGGCATGGAATGGCATGGAACGGCATGGAATGGCATGGAACGGCATGGAATGGCATGGAACGGCATGGCACCGGCATGGAACGGCATGGCACCGGCATGGCACGGCATGGCACCGGCATGGCACGGCATGGCACCGGCATGGCACCGGCATGGCACGGCATGGCACCGGCATGGCACGGCATGGAATGGCATGGAATGGCATGGAATGGCATGGAATGGCATGGAATGGCATGGAATGGCATGGAATGGCATGGAATGGCATGGAATGGCATGGAATGGCATGGAATGGCATGGAATGGCATGGAATGGCATGGAATGGCATGGAATGGCATGGAATGGCATGGAATGGCATGGAATGGCATGGAATGGCATGGAATGGCATGGAATGGCATGGAATGGCATGGAATGGCATGGAATGGCATGGAATGGCATGGAATGGCATGGAATGGCATGGAATGGCATGGAATGGCATGGAATGGCATGGAATGGCATGGAATGGCATGGAATGGCATGGAATGGCATGGAATGGCATGGAATGGCATGGAATGGCATGGAATGGCATGGAATGGCATGGAATGGCATGGAATGGCATGGAATGGCATGGAATGGCACGGAATGGCATGGAATGGCACGGAATGGCATGGAATGGCACGGAACGGCACGGCATGGCACGGCACGGCACGGCACGGCACGGCACGGCACGGCACGGCATGGCACGGCACGGCACCGGCATGGCACGGCATGGCACCGGCATGGCACCGGCATGGCACGGCATGGCACCGGCATGGCACGGCATGGCACCGGCATGGCACGGCATGGCACCGGCATGGCACGGCATGGCACCGGCATGGCACGGCATGGCACCGGCATGGCACGGCATGGCACCGGCATGGCACGGCATGGCACCGGCATGGCACGGCATGGCACCGGCATGGAATGGCATGGAATGGCATGGAATGGCACGGAATGGCATGGAATGGCACGGAACGGCACGGCATGGCACGGCACGGCACGGCATGGCACGGCACGGCACGGCACGGCATGGCACGGCACGGCACCGGCATGGCACGGCATGGCACCGGCATGGCACCGGCATGGCACGGCATGGCACCGGCATGGCACGGCATGGCACCGGCATGGCACGGCATGGCACCGGCATGGCACGGCATGGCACCGGCATGGCACGGCATGGCACCGGCATGGCACGGCATGGCACCGGCATGGCACGGCATGGCACCGGCATGGCACGGCATGGCACCGGCATGGCACCGGCATGGCACCGGCATGGCCCGGCATGGCACCGGCATGGCACCGGCATGGCACCGGCATGGCACCGGCATGGCACCGGCATGGCACCGGCATGGCACCGGCATGGCACCGGCATGGCACCGGCATGGCACCGGCATGGCACCGGCATGGCACCGGCATGGCACCGGCATGGCACCGGCATGGCACCGGCATGGCACGGCATGGCACCGGCATGGCACCGGCATGGCACGGCATGGCACCGGCATGGCACCGGCATGGCACGGCATGGCACCGGCATGGCACGGCATGGCACCGGCATGGCACGGCATGGCACCGGCATGGCACGGCATGGCACCGGCATGGCACGGCATGGCACCGGCATGGCACGGCATGGCACCGGCATGGCACGGCATGGCACCGGCATGGCACGGCATGGCACCGGCATGGCACCGGCATGGCACCGGCATGGCACCGGCATGGCACCGGCATGGCACCGGCATGGCACCGGCATGGCACCGGCATGGCACCGGCATGGCACCGGCATGGCACCGGCATGGCACCGGCATGGCACCGGCATGGCACCGGCATGGCACCGGCATGGCACCGGCATGGCACCGGCATGGCACCGGCATGGCACCGGCATGGCACCGGCATGGCACCGGCATGGCACCGGCATGGCACCGGCATGGCACCGGCATGGCACCGGCATGGCACCGGCATGGCACCGGCATGGCACCGGCATGGCACCGGCATGGCACCGGCATGGCACCGGCATGGCACCGGCATGGCACCGGCATGGCACCGGCATGGCACCGGCATGGCACCGGCATGGCACCGGCATGGCACCGGCATGGCACGGCATGGCACCGGCATGGCACGGCATGGCACCGGCATGGCACGGCATGGCACCGGCATGGCACGGCATGGCACGGCATGGCACGGCATGGCACCGGCATGGCACGGCATGGCACCGGCATGGCACGGCATGGCACCGGCATGGCACGGCATGGCACCGGCATGGCACGGCATGGCACCGGCATGGCACGGCATGGCACCGGCATGGCACGGCATGGCACCGGCATGGCACCGGCATGGCACCGGCATGGCACGGCATGGCACCGGCATGGCACGGCATGGCACGGCATGGCACCGGCATGGCACGGCATGGCACGGCATGGCACCGGCATGGCACGGCATGGCACGGCATGGCACCGGCATGGCACGGCATGGCACCGGCATGGCACGGCATGGCACCGGCATGGCACCGGCATGGCACCGGCATGGCACCGGCATGGCACCGGCATGGCACCGGCATGGCACCGGCATGGCACCGGCATGGCACCGGCATGGCACCGGCATGGCACCGGCATGGCACCGGCATGGCACCGGCATGGCACCGGCATGGCACCGGCATGGCACCGGCATGGCACCGGCATGGCACCGGCATGGCACCGGCATGGCACCGGCATGGCACGGCATGGCACCGGCATGGCACGGCATGGCACCGGCATGGCACGGCATGGCACGGCATGGCACGGCATGGCACGGCATGGCACGGCATGGCACCGGCATGGCACGGCATGGCACCGGCATGGCACGGCATGGCACCGGCATGGCACGGCATGGCACCGGCTTGGCACGGCATGGCACCGGCATGGCACGGCATGGCACGGCATGGCACCGGCATGGCACGGCATGGCACGGCATGGCACCGGCATGGCACGGCATGGCACCGGCATGGCACCGGCATGGCACCGGCATGGCACCGGCATGGCACGGCATGGCACCGGCATGGCACGGCATGGCACCGGCATGGCACGGCATGGCACCGGCATGGCACGGCATGGCACCGGCATGGCACGGCATGGCACCGGCATGGCACGGCATGGCACCGGCATGGCACGGCATGGCACCGGCATGGCACGGCATGGCACCGGCATGGCACGGCATGGCACCGGCATGGCACGGCATGGCACCGGCATGGCACGGCATGGCACCGGCATGGCACCGGCATGGCACCGGCATGGCACGGCATGGCACCGGCATGGCACGGCATGGCACCGGCATGGCACGGCATGGCACGGCATGGCACCGGCATGGCACGGCATGGCACCGGCATGGCACGGCATGGCACGGCATGGCACCGGCATGGCACGGCATGGCACCGGCATGGCACGGCATGGCACCGGCATGGCACGGCATGGAATGGCATGGAATGGCATGGAATGGCATGGAATGGCATGGAATGGCATGGAATGGCATGGAATGGCATGGAATGGCATGGAATGGCATGGAATGGCATGGAATGGCATGGAATGGCATGGAATGGCATGGAATGGCATGGAATGGCATGGAATGGCATGGAATGGCATGGAATGGCATGGAATGGCATGGAATGGCATGGAATGGCATGGAATGGCATGGAATGGCATGGAATGGCATGGAATGGCATGGAATGGCATGGAATGGCATGGAATGGCATGGAATGGCATGGAATGGCATGGAATGGCATGGAATGGCATGGAATGGCATGGAATGGCATGGAATGGCATGGAATGGCATGGAATGGCATGGAATGGCATGGAATGGCATGGAATGGCATGGAATGGCATGGAATGGCATGGAATGGCATGGAATGGCATGGAATGGCATGGAATGGCATGGAATGGCATGGAATGGCATGGAATGGCATGGAATGGCATGGAATGGCATGGAATGGCATGGAATGGCATGGAATGGCATGGAATGGCATGGAATGGCATGGAATGGCATGGAATGGCATGGAATGGCATGGAATGGCATGGAATGGCATGGAATGGCACGGAATGGCATGGAATGGCACGGAATGGCATGGAATGGCACGGAATGGCATGGAATGGCACGGAATGGCATGGAATGGCACGGAATGGCACGGCATGGCACGGCACGGCACGGCACGGCACGGCACGGCACGGCACGGCACGGCACGGCACGGCACCGGCATGGCACGGCACGGCACCGGCATGGCACCGGCATGGCACGGCATGGCACCGGCATGGCACGGCATGGCACCGGCATGGCACGGCATGGCACCGGCATGGCACGGCATGGCACCGGCATGGCACGGCATGGCACCGGCATGGCACGGCATGGCACCGGCATGGCACGGCATGGCACCGGCATGGCACGGCATGGCACCGGCATGGCACGGCATGGCACCGGCATGGCACGGCATGGCACCGGCATGGCACCGGCATGGCACCGGCATGGCACCGGCATGGCACCGGCATGGCACCGGCATGGCACCGGCATGGCACCGGCATGGCACCGGCATGGCACCGGCATGGCACCGGCATGGCACCGGCATGGCACCGGCATGGCACCGGCATGGCACGGCATGGCACCGGCATGGCACGGCATGGCACCGGCATGGCACCGGCATGGCACGGCATGGCACCGGCATGGCACCGGCATGGCACGGCATGGCACCGGCATGGCACGGCATGGCACCGGCATGGCACGGCATGGCACCGGCATGGCACGGCATGGCACCGGCATGGCACCGGCATGGCACCGGCATGGCACCGGCATGGCACCGGCATGGCACCGGCATGGCACCGGCATGGCACCGGCATGGCACCGGCATGGCACCGGCATGGCACCGGCATGGCACCGGCATGGCACCGGCATGGCACCGGCATGGCACGGCATGGCACCGGCATGGCACGGCATGGAATGGCATGGAATGGCATGGAATGGCATGGAATGGCATGGAATGGCATGGAATGGCATGGAATGGCATGGAATGGCATGGAATGGCATGGAATGGCATGGAATGGCATGGAATGGCATGGAATGGCATGGAATGGCATGGAATGGCATGGAATGGCATGGAATGGCATGGCACCGCATTGAGTGGCATGGAATGGCATGGAATGGCATGGCACCGCATTGAGTGGCATGGAATGGCATGGCACCGCATTGAGTGGCATGGAATGGCATGGACCGGCATGGAATGGCATGGAATGGCATGGAATGGCATGGAATGGCATGGAATGGCATGGAATGGCATGGAATGGCATGGAATGGCATGGAATGGCATGGAATGGCATGGAATGGCATGGAATGGCATGGAATGGCATGGAATGGCATGGAATGGCATGGAATGGCATGGAATGGCATGGAATGGCATGGAATGGCATGGAATGGCATGGAATGGCATGGAATGGCATGGAATGGCATGGAATGGCATGGAATGGCATGGAATGGCATGGAATGGCATGGAATGGCATGGAATGGCATGGAATGGCATGGAATGGCATGGAATGGCATGGAATGGCATGGAATGGCATGGAATGGCATGGAATGGCATGGAATGGCATGGAATGGCATGGAATGGCATGGAATGGCATGGAATGGCATGGAATGGCATGGAATGGCATGGAATGGCATGGAATGGCATGGAATGGCATGGAATGGCATGGAATGGCATGGCACCGCATTGAGTGGCATGGAATGGCATGGAATGGCATGGCACCGCATTGAGTGGCATGGAATGGCATGGCACCGCATTGAGTGGCATGGAATGGCATGGACCGGCATGGAATGGCATGGAATGGCATGGAATGGCATGGAATGGCATGGAATGGCATGGAATGGCATGGAATGGCATGGAATGGCATGGAATGGCATGGAATGGCATGGAATGGCATGGAATGGCATGGAATGGCATGGAATGGCATGGAATGGCATGGAATGGCATGGAATGGCATGGAATGGCATGGAATGGCATGGAATGGCATGGAATGGCATGGAATGGCATGGAATGGCATGGAATGGCATGGAATGGCATGGAATGGCATGGAATGGCATGGAATGGCATGGAATGGCATGGAATGGCATGGAATGGCATGGAATGGCATGGAATGGCATGGAATGGCATGGAATGGCATGGAATGGCATGGAATGGCATGGAATGGCATGGAATGGCATGGAATGGCATGGAATGGCATGGAATGGCATGGAATGGCATGGAATGGCATGGAATGGCATGGAATGGCATGGAATGGCATGGAATGGCATGGAATGGCATGGAATGGCATGGAATGGCATGGAATGGCATGGAATGGCATGGAATGGCATGGAATGGCATGGAATGGCATGGAATGGCATGGAATGGCATGGAATGGCATGGAATGGCATGGAATGGCATGGAATGGCATGGAATGGCATGGAATGGCATGGAATGGCATGGAATGGCATGGAATGGCATGGAATGGCATGGAATGGCATGGAATGGCATGGAATGGCATGGAATGGCATGGAATGGCATGGAATGGCATGGAATGGCATGGAATGGCATGGAATGGCATGGAATGGCATGGAATGGCATGGAATGGCATGGAACGGCATGGAATGGCATGGAACGGCATGGCACCGGCATGGAACGGCATGGCACCGGCATGGAACGGCATGGCACCGGCATGGCACGGCATGGCACCGGCATGGCACGGCATGGCACCGGCATGGCACGGCATGGCACCGGCATGGCACGGCATGGCACCGGCATGGCACGGCATGGCACGGCATGGCACCGGCATGGCACGGCATGGAATGGCATGGAATGGCACGGAATGGCATGGAATGGCACGGAATGGCATGGAATGGCACGGAATGGCACGGCATGGCACGGCACGGCACGGCATGGCACGGCACGGCACGGCACGGCATGGCACGGCACGGCACCGGCATGGCACGGCATGGCACCGGCATGGCACCGGCATGGCACGGCATGGCACCGGCATGGCACGGCATGGCACGGCATGGCACCGGCATGGCACGGCATGGCACCGGCATGGCACGGCATGGCACCGGCATGGCACGGCATGGCACCGGCATGGCACGGCATGGCACCGGCATGGCACGGCATGGCACCGGCATGGCACGGCATGGCACCGGCATGGCACCGGCATGGCACCGGCATGGCACCGGCATGGCACCGGCATGGCACCGGCATGGCACCGGCATGGCACCGGCATGGCACCGGCATGGCACCGGCATGGCACCGGCATGGCACCGGCATGGCACCGGCATGGCACGGCATGGCACCGGCATGGCACGGCATGGCACCGGCATGGCACGGCATGGCACCGGCATGGCACCGGCATGGCACGGCATGGCACCGGCATGGCACCGGCATGGCACGGCATGGCACCGGCATGGCACGGCATGGCACCGGCATGGCACGGCATGGCACCGGCATGGCACGGCATGGCACCGGCATGGCACGGCATGGCACCGGCATGGCACGGCATGGCACCGGCATGGCACGGCATGGCACCGGCATGGCACGGCATGGCACCGGCATGGCACGGCATGGCACCGGCATGGCACGGCATGGCACCGGCATGGCACGGCATGGCACCGGCATGGCACGGCATGGCACCGGCATGGCACGGCATGGCACCGGCATGGCACGGCATGGCACCGGCATGGCACGGCATGGCACCGGCATGGCACGGCATGGCACCGGCATGGCACGGCATGGCACCGGCATGGCACGGCATGGCACGGCATGGCACCGGCATGGCACGGCATGGCACCGGCATGGCACCGGCATGGCACCGGCATGGCACCGGCATGGCACGGCATGGCACCGGCATGGCACGGCATGGCACCGGCATGGCACGGCATGGCACCGGCATGGCACGGCATGGCACCGGCATGGCACGGCATGGCACCGGCATGGCACGGCATGGCACCGGCATGGCACGGCATGGCACCGGCACGGCACGGCATGGCACCGGCATGGCACGGCATGGCACCGGCATGGCACGGCATGGCACCGGCATGGCACGGCATGGCACCGGCATGGCACGGCATGGCACCGGCATGGCACGGCATGGCACCGGCATGGCACGGCATGGCACCGGCATGGCACGGCATGGCACCGGCATGGCACGGCATGGCACCGGCATGGCACGGCATGGCACCGGCATGGCACGGCATGGCACCGGCATGGCACGGCATGGCACGGCATGGCACGGCATGGCACCGGCATGGCACGGCATGGCACCGGCATGGCACGGCATGGCACCGGCATGGCACGGCATGGCACCGGCATGGCACGGCATGGCACCGGCATGGCACGGCATGGCACCGGCATGGCACGGCATGGCACCGGCATGGCACGGCATGGCACCGGCATGGCACGGCATGGCACGGCATGGCACCGGCATGGCACGGCATGGAATGGCATGGAATGGCATGGAATGGCATGGAATGGCATGGAATGGCATGGAATGGCATGGAATGGCATGGAATGGCATGGAATGGCATGGAATGGCATGGAATGGCATGGAATGGCATGGAATGGCATGGAATGGCATGGAATGGCATGGAATGGCATGGAATGGCATGGAATGGCATGGAATGGCATGGAATGGCATGGAATGGCATGGAATGGCATGGCACCGCATTGAGTGGCATGGAATGGCATGGAATGGCATGGCACCGCATTGAGTGGCATGGAATGGCATGGCACCGCATTGAGTGGCATGGAATGGCATGGACTGGCATGGACTGGCATGGAATGGCATGGAATGGCATGGCACGGCATGGCACGGCATGGCACCGGCATGGCACGGCATGGCACCGGCATGGCACGGCATGGCACGGCATGGCACGGCATGGCACGGCATGGCACGGCATGGCACGGCATGGCACGGCATGGCACGGCATGGCACGGCATGGCACGGCATGGCACGGCATGGCACGGCATGGCACGGCATGGCACCGGCATGGCACGGCATGGCACCGGCATGGCACCGGCATGGCACGGCATGGCACCGGCATGGCACGGCATGGCACCGGCATGGCACGGCATGGCACCGGCATGGCACGGCATGGCACCGGCATGGCACGGCATGGCACCGGCATGGCACGGCATGGCACCGGCATGGCACGGCATGGCACCGGCATGGCACGGCATGGCACGGCATGGCACCGGCATGGCACGGCATGGCACCGGCATGGCACGGCATGGCACCGGCATGGCACCGGCATGGCACGGCATGGCACCGGCATGGCACGGCATGGCACCGGCATGGCACGGCATGGCACCGGCATGGCACGGCATGGCACCGGCATGGCACGGCATGGCACCGGCATGGCACGGCATGGCACCGGCATGGCACGGCATGGCACCGGCATGGCACGGCATGGCACCGGCATGGCACGGCATGGCACCGGCATGGCACGGCATGGCACCGGCATGGCACGGCATGGCACCGGCATGGCACGGCATGGCACCGGCATGGCACGGCATGGCACCGGCATGGCACGGCATGGCACCGGCATGGCACGGCATGGCACCGGCATGGCACGGCATGGCACCGGCATGGCACGGCATCGCACCGGCATGGAATGGCATGGAATGGCATGGAATGGCATGGAATGGCATGGAATGGCATGGAATGGCATGGAATGGCATGGAATGGCATGGAATGGCATGGAATGGCATGGAATGGCATGGAATGGCATGGAATGGCATGGAATGGCATGGAATGGCATGGAATGGCATGGAATGGCATGGAATGGCATGGAATGGCATGGAATGGCATGGAATGGCATGGAATGGCATGGAATGGCATGGAATGGCATGGAATGGCATGGAATGGCATGGAATGGCATGGAATGGCATGGAATGGCATGGAATGGCATGGAATGTCATGGAATGGCATGGAATGGCATGGAATGGCATGGAATGGCATGGAATGGCATGGAATGGCATGGAATGGCATGGAATGGGCATGGAATGGCATGGAATGGCATGGAATGGCATGGAATGGCATGGAATGGCATGGAATGGCATGGAATGGCATGGAATGGCATGGAATGGCATGGAATGGCATGGAATGGCATGGAATGGCATGGAATGGCATGGAATGGCATGGAATGGCATGGAATGGCATGGAATGGCATGGAATGGCATGGAATGGCATGGAATGGCATGGAATGGCATGGAATGGCATGGAATGGCATGGAATGGCATGGAATGGCATGGAATGGCATGGAATGGCATGGAATGGCATGGAATGGCATGGAATGGCATGGAATGGCATGGAATGGCATGGAATGGCATGGAATGGCATGGAATGGCATGGAATGGCATGGAATGGCATGGAATGGCATGGAATGGCATGGAATGGCATGGAATGGCATGGAATGGCATGGAATGGCATGGAATGGCATCGAATGGCACGGAATGGCACGGAATGGCACGGAATGGCACGGAATGGCACGGCATGGCACGGAATGGCACGGCATGGCACGGCACGGCACGGCATGGCACGGCACGGCACCGGCATGGCACGGCATGGCACCGGCATGGCACCGGCATGGCACGGCATGGCACCGGCATGGCACGGCATGGCACCGGCATGGCACGGCATGGCACCGGCATGGCACGGCATGGCACCGGCATGGCACGGCATGGCACCGGCATGGCACGGCATGGCACCGGCATGGCACGGCATGGCACCGGCATGGCACGGCATGGCACCGGCATGGCACGGCATGGCACCGGCATGGCACGGCATGGCACCGGCATGGCACGGCATGGCACCGGCATGGCACCGGCATGGCACCGGCATGGCACCGGCATGGCACCGGCATGGCACCGGCATGGCACCGGCATGGCACCGGCATGGCACCGGCATGGCACCGGCATGGCACCGGCATGGCACCGGCATGGCACCGGCATGGCACCGGCATGGCACCGGCATGGCACCGGCATGGCACCGGCATGGCACCGGCATGGCACCGGCATGGCACCGGCATGGCACCGGCATGGCACCGGCATGGCACCGGCATGGCACCGGCATGGCACCGGCATGGCACCGGCATGGCACCGGCATGGCACCGGCATGGCACGGCATGGCACCGGCATGGCACGGCATGGCACCGGCATGGCACCGGCATGGCACGGCATGGCACCGGCATGGCACCGGCATGGCACCGGCATGGCACCGGCATGGCACCGGCATGGCACCGGCATGGCACGGCATGGCACCGGCATGGCACCGGCATGGCACGGCATGGCACCGGCATGGCACGGCATGGCACCGGCATGGCACGGCATGGCACCGGCATGGCACGGCATGGCACCGGCATGGCACGGCATGGCACCGGCATGGCACGGCATGGCACCGGCATGGCACGGCATGGCACCGGCATGGCACGGCATGGCACCGGCATGGCACGGCATGGCACCGGCATGGCACGGCATGGCACCGGCATGGCACGGCATGGCACCGGCATGGCACGGCATGGCACCGGCATGGCACGGCATGGCACCGGCATGGCACGGCATGGCACCGGCATGGCACGGCATGGCACCGGCATGGCACGGCATGGCACCGGCATGGCACGGCATGGCACCGGCATGGCACGGCATGGCACCGGCATGGCACGGCATGGCACCGGCATGGCACGGCATGGCACCGGCATGGCACGGCATGGCACCGGCATGGCACGGCATGGCACCGGCATGGCACGGCATGGCACCGGCATGGCACGGCATGGCACCGGCATGGAATGGCATGGAATGGCATGGAATGGCATGGAATGGCATGGAATGGCATGGAATGGCATGGAATGGCATGGAATGGCATGGAATGGCATGGAATGGCATGGAATGGCATGGAATGGCATGGAATGGCATGGAATGGCATGGAATGGCATGGAATGGCATGGAATGGCATGGAATGGCATGGAATGGCATGGAATGGCATGGAATGGCATGGAATGGCATGGAATGGCATGGAATGGCATGGAATGGCATGGAATGGCATGGAATGGCATGGAATGGCATGGAATGGCATGGAATGGCATGGAATGGCATGGAATGGCATGGAATGGCATGGAATGGCATGGAATGGCATGGAATGGCATGGAATGGCATGGAATGGCATGGAATGGCATGGAATGGCATGGAATGGCATGGAATGGCATGGAATGGCATGGAATGGCATGGAATGGCATGGAATGGCATGGAATGGCATGGAATGGCATGGAATGGCATGGAATGGCATGGAATGGCATGGAATGGCATGGAATGGCATGGAATGGCATGGAATGGCATGGAATGGCATGGAATGGCATGGAATGGCATGGAATGGCATGGAATGGCATGGAATGGCATGGAATGGCATGGAATGGCATGGAATGGCATGGAATGGCATGGAATGGCATGGAATGGCATGGAATGGCATGGAATGGCATGGAATGGCATGGAATGGCATGGAATGGCATGGAATGGCATGGAATGGCATGGAATGGCATGGAATGGCATGGAATGGCATGGAATGGCATGGAATGGCATGGAATGGCATGGAATGGCATGGAACGGCATGGAATGGCATGGAACGGCATGGAATGGCATGGCACCGGCATGGAATGGCATGGCACCGGCATGGCACGGCATGGCACCGGCATGGCACGGCATGGCACCGGCATGGCACGGCATGGCACCGGCATGGCACGGCATGGCACCGGCATGGCACGGCATGGCACCGGCATGGCACGGCATGGCACCGGCATGGCACGGCATGGCACCGGCATGGCACGGCATGGCACCGGCATGGCACGGCATGGCACCGGCATGGCACCGGCATGGCACCGGCATGGCACCGGCATGGCACCGGCATGGCACCGGCATGGCACCGGCATGGCACCGGCATGGCACCGGCATGGCACCGGCATGGCACCGGCATGGCACCGGCATGGCACCGGCATGGCACGGCATGGCACCGGCATGGCACGGCATGGCACCGGCATGGCACGGCATGGCACCGGCATGGCACCGGCATGGCACCGGCATGGAATGGCATGGAATGGCATGGAATGGCATGGAATGGCATGGAATGGCATGGAATGGCATGGAATGGCATGGAATGGCATGGAATGGCATGGAATGGCATGGAATGGCATGGAATGGCATGGAATGGCATGGAATGGCATGGAATGGCATGGAATGGCATGGAATGGCATGGAATGGCATGGAATGGCATGGAATGGCATGGAATGGCATGGAATGGCATGGAATGGCATGGAATGGCATGGAATGGCATGGAATGGCATGGAATGGCATGGAATGGCATGGAATGGCATGGAATGGCATGGAATGGCATGGAATGGCATGGAATGGCATGGAATGGCATGGAATGGCATGGAATGGCATGGAATGGCATGGAATGGCATGGAATGGCATGGAATGGCATGGAATGGCATGGAATGGCATGGAATGGCATGGAATGGCATGGAATGGCATGGAATGGCATGGAATGGCATGGAATGGCATGGAATGGCATGGAATGGCATGGAATGGCATGGAATGGCATGGAATGGCATGGAATGGCATGGAATGGCATGGAATGGCATGGAATGGCATGGAATGGCATCGAATGGCATGGAATGGCACGGAATGGCATGGAATGGCACGGAATGGCACGGAATGGCACGGAATGGCACGGCATGGCACGGCACGGCACGGCATGGCACGGCATGGCACCGGCATGGCACCGGCATGGCACCGGCATGGCACCGGCATGGCACGGCATGGCACCGGCATGGCACGGCATGGCACCGGCATGGCACGGCATGGCACCGGCATGGCACGGCATGGCACCGGCATGGCACGGCATGGCACCGGCATGGCACGGCATGGCACCGGCATGGCACGGCATGGCACCGGCATGGCACGGCATGGCACCGGCATGGCACCGGCATGGCACCGGCATGGCACCGGCATGGCACCGGCATGGCACCGGCATGGCACCGGCATGGCACCGGCATGGCACCGGCATGGCACCGGCATGGCACCGGCATGGCACCGGCATGGCACCGGCATGGCACCGGCATGGCACCGGCATGGCACCGGCATGGCACCGGCATGGCACCGGCATGGCACCGGCATGGCACCGGCATGGCACCGGCATGGCACCGGCATGGCACCGGCATGGCACCGGCATGGCACCGGCATGGCACCGGCATGGCACCGGCATGGCACCGGCATGGCACCGGCATGGCACCGGCATGGCACCGGCATGGCACCGGCATGGCACCGGCATGGCACCGGCATGGCACCGGCATGGCACGGCATGGCACGGCATGGCACCGGCATGGCACCGGCATGGCACGGCATGGCACCGGCATGGCACCGGCATGGCACCGGCATGGCACCGGCATGGCACGGCATGGCACCGGCATGGCACGGCATGGCACGGCATGGCACGGCATGGCACGGCATGGCACGGCATGGCACGGCATGGCACGGCATGGCACGGCACGGCATGGCACGGCATGGCACGGCATGGCACGGCATGGCACGGCATGGCACGGCATGGCACGGCATGGCACGGCATGGCACGGCATGGCACCGGCATGGCACCGGCATGGCACGGCATGGCACCGGCATGGCACGGCATGGCACCGGCATGGCACGGCATGGCACCGGCATGGCACGGCATGGCACCGGCATGGCACGGCATGGCACCGGCATGGCACGGCATGGCACCGGCATGGCACGGCATGGCACCGGCATGGCACGGCATGGCACCGGCATGGCACGGCATGGCACCGGCATGGCACGGCATGGCACCGGCATGGCACCGGCATGGCACCGGCATGGCACCGGCATGGCACCGGCATGGCACCGGCATGGCACCGGCATGGCACCGGCATGGCACCGGCATGGCACCGGCATGGCACCGGCATGGCACCGGCATGGCACCGGCATGGCACCGGCATGGCACCGGCATGGCACCGGCATGGCACCGGCATGGCACCGGCATGGCACCGGCATGGCACCGGCATGGCACCGGCATGGCACCGGCATGGCACCGGCATGGCACCGGCATGGCACCGGCATGGCACCGGCATGGCACCGGCATGGCACCGGCATGGCACCGGCATGGCACCGGCATGGCACCGGCATGGCACCGGCATGGCACCGGCATGGCACCGGCATGGCACCGGCATGGCACCGGCATGGCACCGGCATGGCACGGCATGGCACCGGCATGGCACGGCATGGCACCGGCATGGCACCGGCATGGCACGGCATGGCACCGGCATGGCACCGGCATGGCACCGGCATGGCACCGGCATGGCACGGCATGGCACCGGCATGGCACGGCATGGCACCGGCATGGCACCGGCATGGCACGGCATGGCACCGGCATGGCACGGCATGGCACCGGCATGGCACGGCATGGCACCGGCATGGCACGGCATGGCACCGGCATGGCACGGCATGGCACCGGCATGGCACGGCATGGCACCGGCATGGCACGGCATGGCACCGGCATGGCACGGCATGGCACCGGCATGGCACGGCATGGCACCGGCATGGCACGGCATGGCACCGGCATGGCACGGCATGGCACCGGCATGGCACGGCATGGCACCGGCATGGCACGGCATGGCACCGGCATGGCACGGCATGGCACCGGCATGGCACGGCATGGCACCGGCATGGCACGGCATGGCACCGGCATGGCACGGCATGGCACCGGCATGGCACGGCATGGCACCGGCATGGCACGGCATGGCACCGGCATGGCACGGCATGGCACCGGCATGGCACGGCATGGCACGGCATGGCACGGCATGGCACCGGCATGGCACGGCATGGCACCGGCATGGCACGGCATGGCACCGGCATGGCACGGCATGGCACCGGCATGGCACGGCATGGCACCGGCATGGCACGGCATGGCACCGGCATGGCACGGCATGGCACCGGCATGGCACGGCATGGCACCGGCATGGCACGGCATGGCACCGGCATGGCACGGCATGGCACCGGCATGGCACGGCATGGCACCGGCATGGCACGGCATGGAATGGCATGGAATGGCATGGAATGGCATGGAATGGCATGGAATGGCATGGAATGGCATGGAATGGCATGGAATGGCATGGAATGGCATGGAATGGCATGGAATGGCATGGAATGGCATGGAATGGCATGGAATGGCATGGAATGGCATGGAATGGCATGGAATGGCATGGAATGGCATGGAATGGCATGGAATGGCATGGAATGGCATGGAATGGCATGGAATGGCATGGAATGGCATGGCACCGCATTGAGTGGCATGGAATGGCATGGAATGGCATGGCACCGCATTGAGTGGCATGGAATGGCATGGCACCGCATTGAGTGGCATGGAATGGCATGCACTGGCATGGACTGGCATGGAATGGCATGGAATGGCATGGCACGGCATGGCACGGCATGGCACGGCATGGCACCGGCATGGCACGGCATGGCACCGGCATGGCACGGCATGGCACGGCATGGCACGGCATGGCACGGCATGGCACGGCATGGCACGGCATGGCACGGCATGGCACGGCATGGCACGGCATGGCACGGCATGGCACGGCATGGCACGGCATGGCACGGCATGGCACCGGCATGGCACGGCATGGCACCGGCATGGCACCGGCATGGCACGGCATGGCACCGGCATGGCACGGCATG
Organism: Cryptus armator; assembly: GCA_963971235.1. Lineage (NCBI taxonomy): Eukaryota > Metazoa > Arthropoda > Insecta > Hymenoptera > Ichneumonidae > Cryptus > Cryptus armator. The sequence continues at coordinate 32,475 of CAXARG010000257.1, read as the reverse complement.
GCACCGGCATGGCACGGCATGGCACCGGCATGGCACGGCATGGCACCGGCATGGCACGGCATGGCACCGGCATGGCACGGCATGGCACCGGCATGGCACGGCATGGCACGGCATGGCACCGGCATGGCACGGCATGGCACCGGCATGGCACCGGCATGGCACGGCATGGCACCGGCATGGCACGGCATGGCACCGGCATGGCACGGCATGGCACCGGCATGGCACGGCATGGCACCGGCATGGCACGGCATGGCACCGGCATGGCACGGCATGGCACCGGCATGGCACGGCATGGCACCGGCATGGCACGGCATGGCACCGGCATGGCACGGCATGGCACCGGCATGGCACGGCATGGCACCGGCATGGCACGGCATGGCACCGGCATGGCACGGCATGGCACCGGCATGGCACGGCATGGCACCGGCATGGCACGGCATGGCACCGGCATGGCACGGCATGGCACCGGCATGGCACGGCATGGCACCGGCATGGCACGGCATGGCACCGGCATGGCACGGCATGGCACCGGCATGGCACGGCATGGCACCGGCATGGCACGGCATGGCACCGGCATGGCACGGCATGGCACCGGCATGGCACCGGCATGGCACGGCATGGCACCGGCATGGCACGGCATGGCACCGGCATGGCACGGCATGGCACCGGCATGGCACGGCATGGCACCGGCATGGCACGGCATGGCACCGGCATGGCACGGCATGGCACCGGCATGGCACGGCATGGCACCGGCATGGCACGGCATGGCACCGGCATGGAATGGCATGGCACCGGCATGGAATGGCATGGAATGGCATGGAATGGCATGGAATGGCATGGAATGGCATGGAATGGCATGGAATGGCATGGAATGGCATGGAATGGCATGGAATGGCATGGAATGGCATGGAATGGCATGGAATGGCATGGAATGGCATGGAATGGCATGGAATGGCATGGAATGGCATGGAATGGCATGGAATGGCATGGAATGGCATGGAATGGCATGGAATGGCATGGAATGGCATGGAATGGCATGGAATGGCATGGAATGGCATGGAATGGCATGGAATGGCATGGAATGGCATGGAATGGCATGGAATGGCATGGAATGGCATGGAATGGCATGGAATGGCATGGAATGGCATGGAATGGCATGGAATGGCATGGAATGGCATGGAATGGCATGGAATGGCATGGAATGGCATGGAATGGCATGGAATGGCATGGAATGGCATGGAATGGCATGGAATGGCATGGAATGGCATGGAATGGCATGGAATGGCATGGAATGGCATCGAATGGCATGGAATGGCACGGAATGGCACGGAATGGCACGGAATGGCACGGCATGGCACGGAATGGCACGGCATGGCACGGCACGGCACGGCATGGCACGGCACGGCACCGGCATGGCACGGCATGGCACCGGCATGGCACCGGCATGGCACGGCATGGCACCGGCATGGCACCGGCATGGCACGGCATGGCACCGGCATGGCACGGCATGGCACCGGCATGGCACGGCATGGCACCGGCATGGCACGGCATGGCACCGGCATGGCACGGCATGGCACCGGCATGGCACGGCATGGCACCGGCATGGCACGGCATGGCACCGGCATGGAATGGCATGGAATGGCATGGAATGGCATGGAATGGCATGGAATGGCATGGAATGGCATGGAATGGCATGGAATGGCATGGAATGGCATGGAATGGCATGGAATGGCATGGAATGGCATGGAATGGCATGGAATGGCATGGAATGGCATGGAATGGCATGGAATGGCATGGAATGGCATGGAATGGCATGGAATGGCATGGAATGGCATGGAATGGCATGGAATGGCATGGAATGGCATGGAATGGCATGGAATGGCATGGAATGGCATGGAATGGCATGGAATGGCATGGAATGGCATGGAATGGCATGGAATGGCATGGAATGGCATGGAATGGCATGGAATGGCATGGAACGGCATGGAATGGCATGGAACGGCATGGAATGGCATGGAACGGCATGGAATGGCATGGAACGGCATGGAATGGCATGGAACGGCATGGCACCGGCATGGAACGGCATGGCACCGGCATGGAACGGCATGGCACCGGCATGGCACGGCATGGCACCGGCATGGCACGGCATGGCACCGGCATGGCACCGGCATGGCACGGCATGGCACCGGCATGGCACGGCATGGAATGGCATGGAATGGCATGGAATGGCATGGAATGGCATGGAATGGCATGGAATGGCATGGAATGGCATGGAATGGCATGGAATGGCATGGAATGGCATGGAATGGCATGGAATGGCATGGAATGGCATGGAATGGCATGGAATGGCATGGAATGGCATGGAATGGCATGGAATGGCATGGAATGGCATGGAATGGCATGGAATGGCATGGAATGGCATGGAATGGCATGGAATGGCATGGAATGGCATGGAATGGCATGGAATGGCATGGAATGGCACGGAATGGCATGGAATGGCACGGAATGGCATGGAATGGCACGGAACGGCACGGCATGGCACGGCACGGCACGGCACGGCACGGCACGGCACGGCACGGCATGGCACGGCACGGCACCGGCATGGCACGGCATGGCACCGGCATGGCACCGGCATGGCACGGCATGGCACCGGCATGGCACGGCATGGCACCGGCATGGCACGGCATGGCACCGGCATGGCACGGCATGGCACCGGCATGGCACGGCATGGCACCGGCATGGCACGGCATGGCACCGGCATGGCACGGCATGGCACCGGCATGGCACGGCATGGCACCGGCATGGCACGGCATGGCACCGGCATGGAATGGCACGGAATGGCATGGAATGGCACGGAATGGCATGGAATGGCACGGAACGGCACGGCATGGCACGGCACGGCACGGCATGGCACGGCACGGCACGGCACGGCATGGCACGGCACGGCACCGGCATGGCACGGCATGGCACCGGCATGGCACCGGCATGGCACGGCATGGCACCGGCATGGCACGGCATGGCACCGGCATGGCACGGCATGGCACCGGCATGGCACGGCATGGCACCGGCATGGCACGGCATGGCACCGGCATGGCACGGCATGGCACCGGCATGGCACGGCATGGCACCGGCATGGCACGGCATGGCACCGGCATGGCACGGCATGGCACCGGCATGGCACCGGCATGGCACCGGCATGGCACCGGCATGGCACCGGCATGGCACCGGCATGGCACCGGCATGGCACCGGCATGGCACCGGCATGGCACCGGCATGGCACCGGCATGGCACCGGCATGGCACCGGCATGGCACCGGCATGGCACCGGCATGGCACCGGCATGGCACCGGCATGGCACCGGCATGGCACCGGCATGGCACGGCATGGCACCGGCATGGCACGGCATGGCACCGGCATGGCACCGGCATGGCACGGCATGGCACCGGCATGGCACCGGCATGGCACGGCATGGCACCGGCATGGCACGGCATGGCACCGGCATGGCACGGCATGGCACCGGCATGGCACGGCATGGCACCGGCATGGCACGGCATGGCACCGGCATGGCACGGCATGGCACCGGCATGGCACGGCATGGCACCGGCATGGCACCGGCATGGCACCGGCATGGCACCGGCATGGCACCGGCATGGCACCGGCATGGCACCGGCATGGCACCGGCATGGCACCGGCATGGCACCGGCATGGCACCGGCATGGCACCGGCATGGCACCGGCATGGCACCGGCATGGCACCGGCATGGCACCGGCATGGCACCGGCATGGCACCGGCATGGCACCGGCATGGCACCGGCATGGCACCGGCATGGCACCGGCATGGCACCGGCATGGCACCGGCATGGCACCGGCATGGCACCGGCATGGCACCGGCATGGCACCGGCATGGCACCGGCATGGCACCGGCATGGCACCGGCATGGCACCGGCATGGCACCGGCATGGCACCGGCATGGCACCGGCATGGCACGGCATGGCACCGGCATGGCACGGCATGGCACCGGCATGGCACGGCATGGCACCGGCATGGCACGGCATGGCACGGCATGGCACGGCATGGCACCGGCATGGCACGGCATGGCACCGGCATGGCACGGCATGGCACCGGCATGGCACGGCATGGCACCGGCATGGCACGGCATGGCACCGGCATGGCACGGCATGGCACCGGCATGGCACCGGCATGGCACCGGCATGGCACGGCATGGCACGGCATGGCACGGCATGGCACGGCATGGCACCGGCATGGCACGGCATGGCACGGCATGGCACCGGCATGGCACGGCATGGCACCGGCATGGCACGGCATGGCACCGGCATGGCACCGGCATGGCACCGGCATGGCACCGGCATGGCACCGGCATGGCACCGGCATGGCACCGGCATGGCACCGGCATGGCACCGGCATGGCACCGGCATGGCACCGGCATGGCACCGGCATGGCACCGGCATGGCACCGGCATGGCACCGGCATGGCACCGGCATGGCACCGGCATGGCACCGGCATGGCACCGGCATGGCACCGGCATGGCACCGGCATGGCACCGGCATGGCACCGGCATGGCACCGGCATGGCACGGCATGGCACCGGCATGGCACGGCATGGCACCGGCATGGCACGGCATGGCACGGCATGGCACGGCATGGCACGGCATGGCACGGCATGGCACCGGCATGGCACGGCATGGCACCGGCATGGCACGGCATGGCACCGGCATGGCACGGCATGGCACCGGCTTGGCACGGCATGGCACCGGCATGGCACGGCATGGCACGGCATGGCACCGGCATGGCACGGCATGGCACGGCATGGCACCGGCATGGCACGGCATGGCACCGGCATGGCACCGGCATGGCACCGGCATGGCACCGGCATGGCACCGGCATGGCACGGCATGGCACCGGCATGGCACGGCATGGCACCGGCATGGCACGGCATGGCACCGGCATGGCACGGCATGGCACCGGCATGGCACGGCATGGCACCGGCATGGCACGGCATGGCACCGGCATGGCACGGCATGGCACCGGCATGGCACGGCATGGCACCGGCATGGCACGGCATGGCACCGGCATGGCACGGCATGGCACCGGCATGGCACCGGCATGGCACCGGCATGGCACGGCATGGCACCGGCATGGCACGGCATGGCACCGGCATGGCACGGCATGGCACGGCATGGCACCGGCATGGCACGGCATGGCACCGGCATGGCACGGCATGGCACGGCATGGCACCGGCATGGCACGGCATGGCACCGGCATGGCACGGCATGGCACCGGCATGGCACGGCATGGCACCGGCATGGCACGGCATGGAATGGCATGGAATGGCATGGAATGGCATGGAATGGCATGGAATGGCATGGAATGGCATGGAATGGCATGGAATGGCATGGAATGGCATGGAATGGCATGGAATGGCATGGAATGGCATGGAATGGCATGGAATGGCATGGAATGGCATGGAATGGCATGGAATGGCATGGAATGGCATGGAATGGCATGGAATGGCATGGAATGGCATGGAATGGCATGGAATGGCATGGAATGGCATGGAATGGCATGGAATGGCATGGAATGGCATGGAATGGCATGGAATGGCATGGAATGGCATGGAATGGCATGGAATGGCATGGAATGGCATGGAATGGCATGGAATGGCATGGAATGGCATGGAATGGCATGGAATGGCATGGAATGGCATGGAATGGCATGGAATGGCATGGAATGGCATGGAATGGCATGGAATGGCATGGAATGGCATGGAATGGCATGGAATGGCATGGAATGGCATGGAATGGCATGGAATGGCATGGAATGGCATGGAATGGCATGGAATGGCATGGAATGGCATGGAATGGCATGGAATGGCATGGAATGGCATGGAATGGCATGGAATGGCATGGAATGGCATGGAATGGCATGGAATGGCATGGAATGGCATGGAATGGCATGGAATGGCATGGAATGGCACGGAATGGCATGGAATGGCACGGAATGGCATGGAATGGCACGGAATGGCATGGAATGGCACGGAATGGCATGGAATGGCACGGAATGGCACGGCATGGCACGGCACGGCACGGCACGGCACGGCACGGCACGGCACGGCACGGCACGGCACCGGCATGGCACGGCACGGCACCGGCATGGCACCGGCATGGCACGGCATGGCACCGGCATGGCACGGCATGGCACCGGCATGGCACGGCATGGCACCGGCATGGCACGGCATGGCACCGGCATGGCACGGCATGGCACCGGCATGGCACGGCATGGCACCGGCATGGCACGGCATGGCACCGGCATGGCACGGCATGGCACCGGCATGGCACGGCATGGCACCGGCATGGCACCGGCATGGCACCGGCATGGCACCGGCATGGCACCGGCATGGCACCGGCATGGCACCGGCATGGCACCGGCATGGCACCGGCATGGCACCGGCATGGCACCGGCATGGCACCGGCATGGCACCGGCATGGCACCGGCATGGCACGGCATGGCACCGGCATGGCACGGCATGGCACCGGCATGGCACCGGCATGGCACGGCATGGCACCGGCATGGCACCGGCATGGCACGGCATGGCACCGGCATGGCACGGCATGGCACCGGCATGGCACGGCATGGCACCGGCATGGCACGGCATGGCACCGGCATGGCACCGGCATGGCACCGGCATGGCACCGGCATGGCACCGGCATGGCACCGGCATGGCACCGGCATGGCACCGGCATGGCACCGGCATGGCACCGGCATGGCACCGGCATGGCACCGGCATGGCACCGGCATGGCACGGCATGGCACCGGCATGGCACGGCATGGAATGGCATGGAATGGCATGGAATGGCATGGAATGGCATGGAATGGCATGGAATGGCATGGAATGGCATGGAATGGCATGGAATGGCATGGAATGGCATGGAATGGCATGGAATGGCATGGAATGGCATGGAATGGCATGGAATGGCATGGAATGGCATGGAATGGCATGGAATGGCATGGAATGGCATGGAATGGCATGGAATGGCATGGAATGGCATGGCACCGCATTGAGTGGCATGGAATGGCATGGAATGGCATGGCACCGCATTGAGTGGCATGGAATGGCATGGCACCGCATTGAGTGGCATGGAATGGCATGGACCGGCATGGAATGGCATGGAATGGCATGGAATGGCATGGAATGGCATGGAATGGCATGGAATGGCATGGAATGGCATGGAATGGCATGGAATGGCATGGAATGGCATGGAATGGCATGGAATGGCATGGAATGGCATGGAATGGCATGGAATGGCATGGAATGGCATGGAATGGCATGGAATGGCATGGAATGGCATGGAATGGCATGGAATGGCATGGAATGGCATGGAATGGCATGGAATGGCATGGAATGGCATGGAATGGCATGGAATGGCATGGAATGGCATGGAATGGCATGGAATGGCATGGAATGGCATGGAATGGCATGGAATGGCATGGAATGGCATGGAATGGCATGGAATGGCATGGAATGGCATGGAATGGCATGGAATGGCATGGAATGGCATGGAATGGCATGGAATGGCATGGAATGGCATGGAATGGCATGGAATGGCATGGAATGGCATGGAATGGCATGGCACCGCATTGAGTGGCATGGAATGGCATGGAATGGCATGGCACCGCATTGAGTGGCATGGAATGGCATGGCACCGCATTGAGTGGCATGGAATGGCATGGACCGGCATGGAATGGCATGGAATGGCATGGAATGGCATGGAATGGCATGGAATGGCATGGAATGGCATGGAATGGCATGGAATGGCATGGAATGGCATGGAATGGCATGGAATGGCATGGAATGGCATGGAATGGCATGGAATGGCATGGAATGGCATGGAATGGCATGGAATGGCATGGAATGGCATGGAATGGCATGGAATGGCATGGAATGGCATGGAATGGCATGGAATGGCATGGAATGGCATGGAATGGCATGGAATGGCATGGAATGGCATGGAATGGCATGGAATGGCATGGAATGGCATGGAATGGCATGGAATGGCATGGAATGGCATGGAATGGCATGGAATGGCATGGAATGGCATGGAATGGCATGGAATGGCATGGAATGGCATGGAATGGCATGGAATGGCATGGAATGGCATGGAATGGCATGGAATGGCATGGAATGGCATGGAATGGCATGGAATGGCATGGAATGGCATGGAATGGCATGGAATGGCATGGAATGGCATGGAATGGCATGGAATGGCATGGAATGGCATGGAATGGCATGGAATGGCATGGAATGGCATGGAATGGCATGGAATGGCATGGAATGGCATGGAATGGCATGGAATGGCATGGAATGGCATGGAATGGCATGGAATGGCATGGAATGGCATGGAATGGCATGGAATGGCATGGAATGGCATGGAATGGCATGGAATGGCATGGAATGGCATGGAATGGCATGGAATGGCATGGAATGGCATGGAATGGCATGGAATGGCATGGAATGGCATGGAATGGCATGGAATGGCATGGAACGGCATGGAATGGCATGGAACGGCATGGCACCGGCATGGAACGGCATGGCACCGGCATGGAACGGCATGGCACCGGCATGGCACGGCATGGCACCGGCATGGCACGGCATGGCACCGGCATGGCACGGCATGGCACCGGCATGGCACGGCATGGCACCGGCATGGCACGGCATGGCACGGCATGGCACCGGCATGGCACGGCATGGAATGGCATGGAATGGCACGGAATGGCATGGAATGGCACGGAATGGCATGGAATGGCACGAAATGGCACGGCATGGCACGGCACGGCACGGCATGGCACGGCACGGCACGGCACGGCATGGCACGGCACGGCACCGGCATGGCACGGCATGGCACCGGCATGGCACCGGCATGGCACGGCATGGCACCGGCATGGCACGGCATGGCACCGGCATGGCACGGCATGGCACCGGCATGGCACGGCATGGCACCGGCATGGCACGGCATGGCACCGGCATGGCACGGCATGGCACCGGCATGGCACGGCATGGCACCGGCATGGCACGGCATGGCACCGGCATGGCACGGCATGGCACCGGCATGGCACGGCATGGCACCGGCATGGCACCGGCATGGCACCGGCATGGCACCGGCATGGCACCGGCATGGCACCGGCATGGCACCGGCATGGCACCGGCATGGCACCGGCATGGCACCGGCATGGCACCGGCATGGCACCGGCATGGCACCGGCATGGCACGGCATGGCACCGGCATGGCACGGCATGGCACCGGCATGGCACGGCATGGCACCGGCATGGCACCGGCATGGCACGGCATGGCACCGGCATGGCACCGGCATGGCACGGCATGGCACCGGCATGGCACGGCATGGCACCGGCATGGCACGGCATGGCACCGGCATGGCACGGCATGGCACCGGCATGGCACGGCATGGCACCGGCATGGCACGGCATGGCACCGGCATGGCACGGCATGGCACCGGCATGGCACGGCATGGCACCGGCATGGCACGGCATGGCACCGGCATGGCACGGCATGGCACCGGCATGGCACGGCATGGCACCGGCATGGCACGGCATGGCACCGGCATGGCACGGCATGGCACCGGCATGGCACGGCATGGCACCGGCATGGCACGGCATGGCACCGGCATGGCACGGCATGGCACCGGCATGGCACGGCATGGCACCGGCATGGCACGGCATGGCACGGCATGGCACCGGCATGGCACGGCATGGCACCGGCATGGCACCGGCATGGCACCGGCATGGCACCGGCATGGCACCGGCATGGCACGGCATGGCACCGGCATGGCACGGCATGGCACCGGCATGGCACGGCATGGCACCGGCATGGCACGGCATGGCACCGGCATGGCACGGCATGGCACCGGCATGGCACGGCATGGCACCGGCATGGCACGGCATGGCACCGGCATGGCACGGCATGGCACCGGCATGGCACGGCATGGCACCGGCATGGCACGGCATGGCACCGGCATGGCACGGCATGGCACCGGCATGGCACGGCATGGCACCGGCATGGCACGGCATGGCACCGGCATGGCACGGCATGGCACCGGCATGGCACGGCATGGCACCGGCATGGCACGGCATGGCACCGGCATGGCACGGCATGGCACCGGCATGGCACGGCATGGCACCGGCATGGCACGGCATGGCACGGCATGGCACGGCATGGCACCGGCATGGCACGGCATGGCACCGGCATGGCACGGCATGGCACCGGCATGGCACGGCATGGCACCGGCATGGCACGGCATGGCACCGGCATGGCACGGCATGGCACCGGCATGGCACGGCATGGCACCGGCATGGCACGGCATGGCACCGGCATGGCACGGCATGGCACCGGCATGGCACGGCATGGCACCGGCATGGCACGGCATGGAATGGCATGGAATGGCATGGAATGGCATGGAATGGCATGGAATGGCATGGAATGGCATGGAATGGCATGGAATGGCATGGAATGGCATGGAATGGCATGGAATGGCATGGAATGGCATGGAATGGCATGGAATGGCATGGAATGGCATGGAATGGCATGGAATGGCATGGAATGGCATGGAATGGCATGGAATGGCATGGAATGGCATGGAATGGCATGGAATGGCATGGAATGGCATGGAATGGCATGGCACCGCATTGAGTGGCATGGAATGGCATGGAATGGCATGGCACCGCATTGAGTGGCATGGAATGGCATGGCACCGCATTGAGTGGCATGGAATGGCATGGACTGGCATGGACTGGCATGGAATGGCATGGAATGGCATGGCACGGCATGGCACGGCATGGCACCGGCATGGCACGGCATGGCACCGGCATGGCACGGCATGGCACGGCATGGCACGGCATGGCACGGCATGGCACGGCATGGCACGGCATGGCACGGCATGGCACGGCATGGCACGGCATGGCACGGCATGGCACGGCATGGCACGGCATGGCACGGCATGGCACCGGCATGGCACGGCATGGCACCGGCATGGCACCGGCATGGCACGGCATGGCACCGGCATGGCACGGCATGGCACCGGCATGGCACGGCATGGCACCGGCATGGCACGGCATGGCACCGGCATGGCACGGCATGGCACCGGCATGGCACGGCATGGCACCGGCATGGCACGGCATGGCACGGCATGGCACCGGCATGGCACGGCATGGCACCGGCATGGCACGGCATGGCACCGGCATGGCACCGGCATGGCACGGCATGGCACCGGCATGGCACGGCATGGCACCGGCATGGCACGGCATGGCACCGGCATGGCACGGCATGGCACCGGCATGGCACGGCATGGCACCGGCATGGCACGGCATGGCACCGGCATGGCACGGCATGGCACCGGCATGGCACGGCATGGCACCGGCATGGCACGGCATGGCACCGGCATGGCACGGCATGGCACCGGCATGGCACGGCATGGCACCGGCATGGCACGGCATGGCACCGGCATGGCACGGCATGGCACCGGCATGGCACGGCATGGCACCGGCATGGCACGGCATGGCACCGGCATGGCACGGCATGGCACCGGCATGGCACGGCATGGCACCGGCATGGAATGGCATGGAATGGCATGGAATGGCATGGAATGGCATGGAATGGCATGGAATGGCATGGAATGGCATGGAATGGCATGGAATGGCATGGAATGGCATGGAATGGCATGGAATGGCATGGAATGGCATGGAATGGCATGGAATGGCATGGAATGGCATGGAATGGCATGGAATGGCATGGAATGGCATGGAATGGCATGGAATGGCATGGAATGGCATGGAATGGCATGGAATGGCATGGAATGGCATGGAATGGCATGGAATGGCATGGAATGGCATGGAATGGCATGGAATGGCATGGAATGGCATGGAATGGCATGGAATGGCATGGAATGGCATGGAATGGCATGGAATGTCATGGAATGGCATGGAATGGCATGGAATGGCATGGAATGGCATGGAATGGCATGGAATGGCATGGAATGGCATGGAATGGCATGGAATGGCATGGAATGGCATGGAATGGCATGGAATGGCATGGAATGGCATGGAATGGCATGGAATGGCATGGAATGGCATGGAATGGCATGGAATGGCATGGAATGGCATGGAATGGCATGGAATGGCATGGAATGGCATGGAATGGCATGGAATGGCATGGAATGGCATGGAATGGCATGGAATGGCATGGAATGGCATGGAATGGCATGGAATGGCATGGAATGGCATGGAATGGCATGGAATGGCATGGAATGGCATGGAATGGCATGGAATGGCATGGAATGGCATGGAATGGCATGGAATGGCATGGAATGGCATGGAATGGCATGGAATGGCATGGAATGGCATGGAATGGCATGGAATGGCATGGAACGGCATGGAATGGCATGGCACCGGCATGGCACGGCATGGCACCGGCATGGCACGGCATGGCACCGGCATGGCACGGCATGGCACCGGCATGGCACGGCATGGCACCGGCATGGCACGGCATGGCACCGGCATGGCACGGCATGGCACCGGCATGGCACGGCATGGCACCGGCATGGCACGGCATGGCACCGGCATGGCACGGCATGGCACCGGCATGGCACGGCATGGCACCGGCATGGCACGGCATGGCACCGGCATGGCACGGCATGGCACCGGCATGGCACGGCATGGAATGGCATGGAATGGCATGGAATGGCATGGAATGGCATGGAATGGCATGGAATGGCATGGAATGGCATGGAATGGCATGGAATGGCATGGAATGGCATGGAATGGCATGGAATGGCATGGAATGGCATGGAATGGCATGGAATGGCATGGAATGGCATGGAATGGCATGGCACCGCATTGAGTGGCATGGAATGGCATGGAATGGCATGGCACCGCATTGAGTGGCATGGAATGGCATGGCACCGCATTGAGTGGCATGGAATGGCATGGACTGGCATGGACTGGCATGGAATGGCCACGGCATGGCACCGGCATGGCACGGAATGGCACGGCATGGCACGGAATGGCACGGCATGGCACGGCACGGCACGGCATGGCACGGCACGGCACGGCACGGCATGGCACGGCACGGCACCGGCATGGCACGGCATGGCACCGGCATGGCACCGGCATGGCACGGCATGGCACCGGCATGGCACGGCATGGCACCGGCATGGCACGGCATGGCACCGGCATGGCACCGGCATGGCACGGCATGGCACCGGCATGGCACGGCATGGCACCGGCATGGCACGGCATGGCACCGGCATGGCACGGCATGGCACCGGCATGGCACGGCATGGCACCGGCATGGCACGGCATGGCACCGGCATGGCACGGCATGGCACCGGCATGGCACCGGCATGGCACCGGCATGGCACCGGCATGGCACCGGCATGGCACCGGCATGGCACCGGCATGGCACCGGCATGGCACCGGCATGGCACCGGCATGGCACCGGCATGGCACCGGCATGGCACCGGCATGGCACCGGCATGGCACGGCATGGCACCGGCATGGCACGGCATGGCACCGGCATGGCACGGCATGGCACCGGCATGGCACGGCATGGCACCGGCATGGCACGGCATGGCACCGGCATGGCACGGCATGGCACCGGCATGGCACGGCATGGCACCGGCATGGCACGGCATGGCACCGGCATGGCACGGCATGGCACCGGCATGGCACGGCATGGCACCGGCATGGCACGGCATGGCACCGGCATGGAATGGCATGGAATGGCATGGAATGGCATGGAATGGCATGGAATGGCATGGAATGGCATGGAATGGCATGGAATGGCATGGAATGGCATGGAATGGCATGGAATGGCATGGAATGGCATGGAATGGCATGGAATGGCATGGAATGGCATGGAATGGCATGGAATGGCATGGAATGGCATGGAATGGCATGGAATGGCATGGAATGGCATGGAATGGCATGGAATGGCATGGAATGGCATGGAATGGCATGGAATGGCATGGAATGGCATGGAATGGCATGGAATGGCATGGAATGGCATGGAATGGCATGGAATGGCATGGAATGGCATGGAATGGCATGGAATGGCATGGAATGGCATGGAATGGCATGGAATGGCATGGAATGGCATGGAATGGCATGGAATGGCATGGAATGGCATGGAATGGCATGGAATGGCATGGAATGGCATGGAATGGCATGGAATGGCATGGAATGGCATGGAATGGCATGGAATGGCATGGAATGGCATGGAATGGCATGGAATGGCATGGAATGGCATGGAATGGCATGGAATGGCATGGAATGGCATGGAATGGCATGGAATGGCATGGAATGGCATGGAATGGCATGGAATGGCATGGAATGGCATGGAATGGCATGGAATGGCATGGAATGGCATGGAACGGCATGGAATGGCATGGCACCGGCATGGCACGGCATGGCACCGGCATGGCACGGCATGGCACCGGCATGGCACGGCATGGCACCGGCATGGCACGGCATGGCACCGGCATGGCACGGCATGGCACCGGCATGGCACGGCATGGCACCGGCATGGCACGGCATGGCACCGGCATGGCACGGCATGGCACCGGCATGGCACGGCATGGCACCGGCATGGCACCGGCATGGCACCGGCATGGCACGGCATGGCACCGGCATGGCACGGCATGGCACCGGCATGGCACGGCATGGCACGGCATGGCACCGGCATGGCACGGCATGGCACCGGCATGGCACGGCATGGCACGGCATGGCACCGGCATGGCACGGCATGGCACCGGCATGGCACGGCATGGCACCGGCATGGCACGGCATGGAATGGCATGGAATGGCATGGAATGGCATGGAATGGCATGGAATGGCATGGAATGGCATGGAATGGCATGGAATGGCATGGAATGGCATGGAATGGCATGGAATGGCATGGAATGGCATGGAATGGCATGGAATGGCATGGAATGGCATGGAATGGCATGGAATGGCATGGAATGGCATGGAATGGCATGGAATGGCATGGAATGGCATGGAATGGCATGGAATGGCATGGAATGGCATGGAATGGCATGGAATGGCATGGAATGGCATGGAATGGCATGGAATGGCATGGAATGGCATGGAATGGCATGGAATGGCATGGAATGGCATGGAATGGCATGGAATGGCATGGAATGGCATGGAATGGCATGGAATGGCATGGAATGGCATGGAATGGCATGGAATGGCATGGAATGGCATGGAATGGCATGGAATGGCATGGAATGGCATGGAATGGCATGGAATGGCATGGAATGGCATGGAATGGCATGGAATGGCATGGAATGGCATGGAATGGCATGGAATGGCATGGAATGGCATGGAATGGCATGGAATGGCATGGAATGGCATGGAATGGCATGGAATGGCATGGAATGGCATGGAATGGCACGGAATGGCATGGAATGGCACGGAATGGCATGGAATGGCACGGAATGGCATGGAATGGCACGGAATGGCATGGAATGGCACGGAATGGCACGGCATGGCACGGCACGGCACGGCACGGCACGGCACGGCACGGCACGGCACGGCACGGCACGGCACCGGCATGGCACGGCACGGCACCGGCATGGCACCGGCATGGCACGGCATGGCACCGGCATGGCACGGCATGGCACCGGCATGGCACGGCATGGCACCGGCATGGCACGGCATGGCACCGGCATGGCACGGCATGGCACCGGCATGGCACGGCATGGCACCGGCATGGCACGGCATGGCACCGGCATGGCACGGCATGGCACCGGCATGGCACGGCATGGCACCGGCATGGCACGGCATGGCACCGGCATGGCACCGGCATGGCACCGGCATGGCACCGGCATGGCACCGGCATGGCACCGGCATGGCACCGGCATGGCACCGGCATGGCACCGGCATGGCACCGGCATGGCACCGGCATGGCACCGGCATGGCACCGGCATGGCACCGGCATGGCACGGCATGGCACCGGCATGGCACGGCATGGCACCGGCATGGCACCGGCATGGCACGGCATGGCACCGGCATGGCACCGGCATGGCACGGCATGGCACCGGCATGGCACGGCATGGCACCGGCATGGCACGGCATGGCACCGGCATGGCACGGCATGGCACCGGCATGGCACCGGCATGGCACCGGCATGGCACCGGCATGGCACCGGCATGGCACCGGCATGGCACCGGCATGGCACCGGCATGGCACCGGCATGGCACCGGCATGGCACCGGCATGGCACCGGCATGGCACCGGCATGGCACGGCATGGCACCGGCATGGCACGGCATGGAATGGCATGGAATGGCATGGAATGGCATGGAATGGCATGGAATGGCATGGAATGGCATGGAATGGCATGGAATGGCATGGAATGGCATGGAATGGCATGGAATGGCATGGAATGGCATGGAATGGCATGGAATGGCATGGAATGGCATGGAATGGCATGGAATGGCATGGAATGGCATGGAATGGCATGGAATGGCATGGAATGGCATGGAATGGCATGGAATGGCATGGAATGGCATGGAATGGCATGGCACCGCATTGAGTGGCATGGAATGGCATGGAATGGCATGGCACCGCATTGAGTGGCATGGAATGGCATGGCACCGCATTGAGTGGCATGGAATGGCATGGACCGGCATGGAATGGCATGGAATGGCATGGAATGGCATGGAATGGCATGGAATGGCATGGAATGGCATGGAATGGCATGGAATGGCATGGAATGGCATGGAATGGCATGGAATGGCATGGAATGGCATGGAATGGCATGGAATGGCATGGAATGGCATGGAATGGCATGGAATGGCATGGAATGGCATGGAATGGCATGGAATGGCATGGAATGGCATGGAATGGCATGGAATGGCATGGAATGGCATGGAATGGCATGGAATGGCATGGAATGGCATGGAATGGCATGGAATGGCATGGAATGGCATGGAATGGCATGGAATGGCATGGAATGGCATGGAATGGCATGGAATGGCATGGAATGGCATGGAATGGCATGGAATGGCATGGAATGGCATGGAATGGCATGGAATGGCATGGAATGGCATGGAATGGCATGGAATGGCATGGAATGGCATGGAATGGCATGGAATGGCATGGAATGGCATGGAATGGCATGGCACCGCATTGAGTGGCATGGAATGGCATGGAATGGCATGGCACCGCATTGAGTGGCATGGAATGGCATGGCACCGCATTGAGTGGCATGGAATGGCATGGACCGGCATGGAATGGCATGGAATGGCATGGAATGGCATGGAATGGCATGGAATGGCATGGAATGGCATGGAATGGCATGGAATGGCATGGAATGGCATGGAATGGCATGGAATGGCATGGAATGGCATGGAATGGCATGGAATGGCATGGAATGGCATGGAATGGCATGGAATGGCATGGAATGGCATGGAATGGCATGGAATGGCATGGAATGGCATGGAATGGCATGGAATGGCATGGAATGGCATGGAATGGCATGGAATGGCATGGAATGGCATGGAATGGCATGGAATGGCATGGAATGGCATGGAATGGCATGGAATGGCATGGAATGGCATGGAATGGCATGGAATGGCATGGAATGGCATGGAATGGCATGGAATGGCATGGAATGGCATGGAATGGCATGGAATGGCATGGAATGGCATGGAATGGCATGGAATGGCATGGAATGGCATGGAATGGCATGGAATGGCATGGAATGGCATGGAATGGCATGGAATGGCATGGAATGGCATGGAATGGCATGGAATGGCATGGAATGGCATGGAATGGCATGGAATGGCATGGAATGGCATGGAATGGCATGGAATGGCATGGAATGGCATGGAATGGCATGGAATGGCATGGAATGGCATGGAATGGCATGGAATGGCATGGAATGGCATGGAATGGCATGGAATGGCATGGAATGGCATGGAATGGCATGGAATGGCATGGAATGGCATGGAATGGCATGGAATGGCATGGAATGGCATGGAATGGCATGGAATGGCATGGAATGGCATGGAATGGCATGGAATGGCATGGAACGGCATGGAATGGCATGGAACGGCATGGAATGGCATGGAACGGCATGGCACCGGCATGGAACGGCATGGCACCGGCATGGAACGGCATGGCACCGGCATGGCACGGCATGGCACCGGCATGGCACGGCATGGCACCGGCATGGCACGGCATGGCACCGGCATGGCACGGCATGGCACCGGCATGGCACGGCATGGCACGGCATGGCACCGGCATGGCACGGCATGGAATGGCATGGAATGGCACGGAATGGCATGGAATGGCACGGAATGGCATGGAATGGCACGGAATGGCACGGCATGGCACGGCACGGCACGGCATGGCACGGCACGGCACGGCACGGCATGGCACGGCACGGCACCGGCATGGCACGGCATGGCACCGGCATGGCACCGGCATGGCACGGCATGGCACCGGCATGGCACGGCATGGCACCGGCATGGCACGGCATGGCACCGGCATGGCACGGCATGGCACCGGCATGGCACGGCATGGCACCGGCATGGCACGGCATGGCACCGGCATGGCACGGCATGGCACCGGCATGGCACGGCATGGCACCGGCATGGCACGGCATGGCACCGGCATGGCACCGGCATGGCACCGGCATGGCACCGGCATGGCACCGGCATGGCACCGGCATGGCACCGGCATGGCACCGGCATGGCACCGGCATGGCACCGGCATGGCACCGGCATGGCACCGGCATGGCACCGGCATGGCACCGGCATGGCACCGGCATGGCACGGCATGGCACCGGCATGGCACGGCATGGCACCGGCATGGCACGGCATGGCACCGGCATGGCACCGGCATGGCACGGCATGGCACCGGCATGGCACCGGCATGGCACGGCATGGCACCGGCATGGCACGGCATGGCACCGGCATGGCACGGCATGGCACCGGCATGGCACGGCATGGCACCGGCATGGCACGGCATGGCACCGGCATGGCACGGCATGGCACCGGCATGGCACGGCATGGCACCGGCATGGCACGGCATGGCACCGGCATGGCACGGCATGGCACCGGCATGGCACGGCATGGCACCGGCATGGCACGGCATGGCACCGGCATGGCACGGCATGGCACCGGCATGGCACGGCATGGCACCGGCATGGCACGGCATGGCACCGGCATGGCACGGCATGGCACCGGCATGGCACGGCATGGCACCGGCATGGCACGGCATGGCACGGCATGGCACCGGCATGGCACGGCATGGCACCGGCATGGCACCGGCATGGCACCGGCATGGCACCGGCATGGCACGGCATGGCACCGGCATGGCACGGCATGGCACCGGCATGGCACGGCATGGCACCGGCATGGCACGGCATGGCACCGGCATGGCACGGCATGGCACCGGCATGGCACGGCATGGCACCGGCATGGCACGGCATGGCACCGGCATGGCACGGCATGGCACCGGCATGGCACGGCATGGCACCGGCATGGCACGGCATGGCACCGGCATGGCACGGCATGGCACCGGCATGGCACGGCATGGCACCGGCATGGCACGGCATGGCACCGGCATGGCACGGCATGGCACCGGCATGGCACGGCATGGCACCGGCATGGCACGGCATGGCACCGGCATGGCACGGCATGGCACCGGCATGGCACGGCATGGCACCGGCATGGCACGGCATGGCACGGCATGGCACGGCATGGCACCGGCATGGCACGGCATGGCACCGGCATGGCACGGCATGGCACCGGCATGGCACGGCATGGCACCGGCATGGCACGGCATGGCACCGGCATGGCACGGCATGGCACCGGCATGGCACGGCATGGCACCGGCATGGCACGGCATGGCACCGGCATGGCACGGCATGGCACCGGCATGGCACGGCATGGCACCGGCATGGCACGGCATGGAATGGCATGGAATGGCATGGAATGGCATGGAATGGCATGGAATGGCATGGAATGGCATGGAATGGCATGGAATGGCATGGAATGGCATGGAATGGCATGGAATGGCATGGAATGGCATGGAATGGCATGGAATGGCATGGAATGGCATGGAATGGCATGGCACCGCATTGAGTGGCATGGAATGGCATGGAATGGCATGGCACCGCATTGAGTGGCATGGAATGGCATGGCACCGCATTGAGTGGCATGGAATGGCATGGACTGGCATGGACTGGCATGGAATGGCATGGAATGGCATGGCACGGCATGGCACGGCATGGCACCGGCATGGCACGGCATGGCACCGGCATGGCACGGCATGGCACGGCATGGCACGGCATGGCACGGCATGGCACGGCATGGCACGGCATGGCACGGCATGGCACGGCATGGCACGGCATGGCACGGCATGGCACGGCATGGCACGGCATGGCACGGCATGGCACCGGCATGGCACGGCATGGCACCGGCATGGCACCGGCATGGCACGGCATGGCACCGGCATGGCACGGCATGGCACCGGCATGGCACGGCATGGCACCGGCATGGCACGGCATGGCACCGGCATGGCACGGCATGGCACCGGCATGGCACGGCATGGCACCGGCATGGCACGGCATGGCACCGGCATGGCACGGCATGGCACGGCATGGCACCGGCATGGCACGGCATGGCACCGGCATGGCACGGCATGGCACCGGCATGGCACCGGCATGGCACGGCATGGCACCGGCATGGCACGGCATGGCACCGGCATGGCACGGCATGGCACCGGCATGGCACGGCATGGCACCGGCATGGCACGGCATGGCACCGGCATGGCACGGCATGGCACCGGCATGGCACGGCATGGCACCGGCATGGCACGGCATGGCACCGGCATGGCACGGCATGGCACCGGCATGGCACGGCATGGCACCGGCATGGCACGGCATGGCACCGGCATGGCACGGCATGGCACCGGCATGGCACGGCATGGCACCGGCATGGCACGGCATGGCACCGGCATGGCACGGCATGGCACCGGCATGGCACGGCATGGCACCGGCATGGCACGGCATGGCACCGGCATGGAATGGCATGGAATGGCATGGAATGGCATGGAATGGCATGGAATGGCATGGAATGGCATGGAATGGCATGGAATGGCATGGAATGGCATGGAATGGCATGGAATGGCATGGAATGGCATGGAATGGCATGGAATGGCATGGAATGGCATGGAATGGCATGGAATGGCATGGAATGGCATGGAATGGCATGGAATGGCATGGAATGGCATGGAATGGCATGGAATGGCATGGAATGGCATGGAATGGCATGGAATGGCATGGAATGGCATGGAATGGCATGGAATGGCATGGAATGGCATGGAATGGCATGGAATGTCATGGAATGGCATGGAATGGCATGGAATGGCATGGAATGGCATGGAATGGCATGGAATGGCATGGAATGGCATGGAATGGCATGGAATGGCATGGAATGGCATGGAATGGCATGGAATGGCATGGAATGGCATGGAATGGCATGGAATGGCATGGAATGGCATGGAATGGCATGGAATGGCATGGAATGGCATGGAATGGCATGGAATGGCATGGAATGGCATGGAATGGCATGGAATGGCATGGAATGGCATGGAATGGCATGGAATGGCATGGAATGGCATGGAATGGCATGGAATGGCATGGAATGGCATGGAATGGCATGGAATGGCATGGAATGGCATGGAATGGCATGGAATGGCATGGAATGGCATGGAATGGCATGGAATGGCATGGAATGGCATGGAATGGCATGGAATGGCATGGAATGGCATGGAATGGCATGGAATGGCATGGAATGGCATGGAACGGCATGGAATGGCATGGCACCGGCATGGCACGGCATGGCACCGGCATGGCACGGCATGGCACCGGCATGGCACGGCATGGCACCGGCATGGCACGGCATGGCACCGGCATGGCACGGCATGGCACCGGCATGGCACGGCATGGCACCGGCATGGCACGGCATGGCACCGGCATGGCACGGCATGGCACCGGCATGGCACGGCATGGCACCGGCATGGCACGGCATGGCACCGGCATGGCACGGCATGGCACCGGCATGGCACGGCATGGCACCGGCATGGCACGGCATGGAATGGCATGGAATGGCATGGAATGGCATGGAATGGCATGGAATGGCATGGAATGGCATGGAATGGCATGGAATGGCATGGAATGGCATGGAATGGCATGGAATGGCATGGAATGGCATGGAATGGCATGGAATGGCATGGAATGGCATGGAATGGCATGGAATGGCATGGAATGGCATGGAATGGCATGGAATGGCATGGAATGGCATGGCACCGCATTGAGTGGCATGGAATGGCATGGAATGGCATGGCACCGCATTGAGTGGCATGGAATGGCATGGCACCGCATTGAGTGGCATGGAATGGCATGGACTGGCATGGACTGGCATGGAATGGCATGGAATGGCATGGAATGGCACGGCATGGCACGGCATGGCACCGGCATGGCACGGCATGGCACCGGCATGGCACGGAATGGCACGGCATGGCACGGCACGGCACGGCATGGCACGGCACGGCACGGCACGGCATGGCACGGCACGGCACCGGCATGGCACGGCATGGCACCGGCATGGCACCGGCATGGCACGGCATGGCACCGGCATGGCACGGCATGGCACCGGCATGGCACGGCATGGCACCGGCATGGCACCGGCATGGCACGGCATGGCACCGGCATGGCACGGCATGGCACCGGCATGGCACGGCATGGCACCGGCATGGCACGGCATGGCACCGGCATGGCACGGCATGGCACCGGCATGGCACGGCATGGCACCGGCATGGCACGGCATGGCACCGGCATGGCACCGGCATGGCACCGGCATGGCACCGGCATGGCACCGGCATGGCACCGGCATGGCACCGGCATGGCACCGGCATGGCACCGGCATGGCACCGGCATGGCACCGGCATGGCACCGGCATGGCACCGGCATGGCACCGGCATGGCACGGCATGGCACCGGCATGGCACGGCATGGCACCGGCATGGCACGGCATGGCACCGGCATGGCACGGCATGGCACCGGCATGGCACGGCATGGCACCGGCATGGCACGGCATGGCACCGGCATGGCACGGCATGGCACCGGCATGGCACGGCATGGCACCGGCATGGCACGGCATGGCACCGGCATGGCACGGCATGGCACCGGCATGGCACGGCATGGCACCGGCATGGAATGGCATGGAATGGCATGGAATGGCATGGAATGGCATGGAATGGCATGGAATGGCATGGAATGGCATGGAATGGCATGGAATGGCATGGAATGGCATGGAATGGCATGGAATGGCATGGAATGGCATGGAATGGCATGGAATGGCATGGAATGGCATGGAATGGCATGGAATGGCATGGAATGGCATGGAATGGCATGGAATGGCATGGAATGGCATGGAATGGCATGGAATGGCATGGAATGGCATGGAATGGCATGGAATGGCATGGAATGGCATGGAATGGCATGGAATGGCATGGAATGGCATGGAATGGCATGGAATGGCATGGAATGGCATGGAATGGCATGGAATGGCATGGAATGGCATGGAATGGCATGGAATGGCATGGAATGGCATGGAATGGCATGGAATGGCATGGAATGGCATGGAATGGCATGGAATGGCATGGAATGGCATGGAATGGCATGGAATGGCATGGAATGGCATGGAATGGCATGGAATGGCATGGAATGGCATGGAATGGCATGGAATGGCATGGAATGGCATGGAACGGCATGGAATGGCATGGCACCGGCATGGAATGGCATGGCACCGGCATGGAATGGCATGGCACCGGCATGGCACGGCATGGCACCGGCATGGCACGGCATGGCACCGGCATGGCACGGCATGGCACCGGCATGGCACGGCATGGCACCGGCATGGCACGGCATGGCACCGGCATGGCACGGCATGGCACCGGCATGGCACGGCATGGCACCGGCATGGCACCGGCATGGCACGGCATGGAATGGCATGGAATGGCATGGAATGGCATGGAATGGCATGGAATGGCATGGAATGGCATGGAATGGCATGGAATGGCATGGAATGGCATGGAATGGCATGGAATGGCATGGAATGGCATGGAATGGCATGGAATGGCATGGAATGGCATGGAATGGCATGGAATGGCATGGAATGGCATGGAATGGCATGGAATGGCATGGAATGGCATGGAATGGCATGGAATGGCATGGAATGGCATGGAATGGCATGGAATGGCATGGAATGGCATGGAATGGCATGGAATGGCATGGAATGGCATGGAATGGCATGGAATGGCATGGAATGGCATGGAATGGCATGGAATGGCATGGAATGGCATGGAATGGCATGGAATGGCATGGAATGGCATGGAATGGCATGGAATGGCATGGAATGGCATGGAATGGCATGGAATGGCATGGAATGGCATGGAATGGCATGGAATGGCATGGAATGGCATGGAATGGCATGGAATGGCATGGAATGGCATGGAATGGCATGGAATGGCATGGAATGGCATGGAATGGCATGGAATGGCATGGAATGGCATGGAATGGCATGGAATGGCATGGAATGGCATGGAATGGCATGGAATGGCATGGAATGGCATGGAATGGCATCGAATGGCATGGAATGGCACGGAATGGCACGGAATGGCACGGAATGGCACGGCATGGCACGGAATGGCACGGCATGGCACGGCACGGCACGGCATGGCACGGCACGGCACCGGCATGGCACCGGCATGGCACGGCATGGCACCGGCATGGCACGGCATGGCACCGGCATGGCACGGCATGGCACCGGCATGGCACGGCATGGCACCGGCATGGCACGGCATGGCACCGGCATGGCACGGCATGGCACCGGCATGGCACGGCATGGCACCGGCATGGCACGGCATGGCACCGGCATGGCACCGGCATGGCACCGGCATGGCACCGGCATGGCACCGGCATGGCACCGGCATGGCACCGGCATGGCACCGGCATGGCACCGGCATGGCACCGGCATGGCACCGGCATGGCACCGGCATGGCACCGGCATGGCACCGGCATGGCACCGGCATGGCACCGGCATGGCACCGGCATGGCACCGGCATGGCACCGGCATGGCACCGGCATGGCACCGGCATGGCACCGGCATGGCACGGCATGGCACCGGCATGGCACGGCATGGCACCGGCATGGCACCGGCATGGCACGGCATGGCACCGGCATGGCACCGGCATGGCACCGGCATGGCACGGCATGGCACCGGCATGGCACGGCATGGCACCGGCATGGCACGGCATGGCACCGGCATGGCACCGGCATGGCACGGCATGGCACCGGCATGGCACGGCATGGCACCGGCATGGCACGGCATGGCACCGGCATGGCACGGCATGGCACCGGCATGGAATGGCATGGAATGGCATGGAATGGCATGGAATGGCATGGAATGGCATGGAATGGCATGGAATGGCATGGAATGGCATGGAATGGCATGGAATGGCATGGAATGGCATGGAATGGCATGGAATGGCATGGAATGGCATGGAATGGCATGAATGGCATGGAATGGCATGGAATGGCATGGAATGGCATGGAATGGCATGGAATGGCATGGAATGGCATGGAATGGCATGGAATGGCATGGAATGGCATGGAATGGCATGGAATGGCATGGAATGGCATGGAATGGCATGGAATGGCATGGAATGGCATGGAATGGCATGGAATGGCATGGAATGGCATGGAATGGCATGGAATGGCATGGAATGGCATGGAATGGCATGGAATGGCATGGAATGGCATGGAATGGCATGGAATGGCATGGAATGGCATGGAATGGCATGGAATGGCATGGAATGGCATGGAATGGCATGGAATGGCATGGAATGGCATGGAATGGCATGGAATGGCATGGAATGGCATGGAATGGCATGGAATGGCATGGAATGGCATGGAATGGCATGGAATGGCATGGAATGGCATGGAATGGCATGGAATGGCATGGAATGGCATGGAATGGCATGGAATGGCATGGAATGGCATGGAATGGCATGGAATGGCATGGAATGGCATGGAATGGCATGGAATGGCATGGAATGGCATGGAATGGCATGGAATGGCATGGCACCGGCATGGAATGGCATGGCACCGGCATGGCACGGCATGGCACCGGCATGGCACGGCATGGCACCGGCATGGCACGGCATGGCACCGGCATGGCACGGCATGGCACCGGCATGGCACGGCATGGCACCGGCATGGCACGGCATGGCACCGGCATGGCACGGCATGGCACCGGCATGGCACGGCATGGCACCGGCATGGCACGGCATGGCACCGGCATGGCACGGCATGGCACCGGCATGGCACCGGCATGGCACGGCATGGAATGGCATGGAATGGCATGGAATGGCATGGAATGGCATGGAATGGCATGGAATGGCATGGAATGGCATGGAATGGCATGGAATGGCATGGAATGGCATGGAATGGCATGGAATGGCATGGAATGGCATGGAATGGCATGGAATGGCATGGAATGGCATGGAATGGCATGGAATGGCATGGAATGGCATGGAATGGCATGGAATGGCATGGAATGGCATGGAATGGCATGGAATGGCATGGAATGGCATGGAATGGCATGGAATGGCATGGAATGGCATGGAATGGCATGGAATGGCATGGAATGGCATGGAATGGCATGGAATGGCATGGAATGGCATGGAATGGCATGGAATGGCATGGAATGGCATGGAATGGCATGGAATGGCATGGAATGGCATGGAATGGCATGGAATGGCATGGAATGGCATGGAATGGCATGGAATGGCATGGAATGGCATGGAATGGCATGGAATGGCATGGAATGGCATGGAATGGCATGGAATGGCATGGAATGGCATGGAATGGCATGGAATGGCATGGAATGGCATGGAATGGCATGGAATGGCATGGAATGGCATGGAATGGCATGGAATGGCATGGAATGGCATGGAATGGCATGGAATGGCATGGAATGGCATGGAATGGCATGGAATGGCATGGAATGGCATGGAATGGCATGGAATGGCATGGAATGGCATGGAATGGCATGGAATGGCATGGAATGGCATGGAATGGCATGGAATGGCATGGAATGGCATGGAATGGCATGGAATGGCATGGAATGGCATGGAATGGCATGGAATGGCATCGAATGGCATGGAATGGCACGGCATGGCACCGGCATGGCACGGCATGGCACCGGCATGGCACGGCATGGCACCGGCATGGCACCGGCATGGCACCGGCATGGCACCGGCATGGCACCGGCATGGCACCGGCATGGCACCGGCATGGCACCGGCATGGCACCGGCATGGCACCGGCATGGCACCGGCATGGCACCGGCATGGCACCGGCATGGCACCGGCATGGCACCGGCATGGCACCGGCATGGCACCGGCATGGCACCGGCATGGCACCGGCATGGCACCGGCATGGCACCGGCATGGCACCGGCATGGCACCGGCATGGCACCGGCATGGCACCGGCATGGCACCGGCATGGCACCGGCATGGCACCGGCATGGCACGGCATGGCACCGGCATGGCACGGCATGGCACCGGCATGGCACCGGCATGGCACGGCATGGCACCGGCATGGCACCGGCATGGCACCGGCATGGCACCGGCATGGCACCGGCATGGCACCGGCATGGCACGGCATGGCACCGGCATGGCACCGGCATGGCACGGCATGGCACCGGCATGGCACGGCATGGCACCGGCATGGCACGGCATGGCACCGGCATGGCACGGCATGGCACCGGCATGGCACGGCATGGCACCGGCATGGCACGGCATGGCACCGGCATGGCACGGCATGGCACCGGCATGGCACGGCATGGCACCGGCATGGCACGGCATGGCACCGGCATGGCACGGCATGGCACCGGCATGGCACCGGCATGGCACCGGCATGGCACCGGCATGGCACCGGCATGGCACCGGCATGGCACCGGCATGGCACCGGCATGGCACCGGCATGGCACCGGCATGGCACCGGCATGGCACCGGCATGGCACCGGCATGGCACCGGCATGGCACCGGCATGGCACCGGCATGGCACCGGCATGGCACCGGCATGGCACCGGCATGGCACCGGCATGGCACCGGCATGGCACCGGCATGGCACCGGCATGGCACCGGCATGGCACGGCATGGCACCGGCATGGCACGGCATGGCACGGCATGGCACCGGCATGGCACGGCATGGCACCGGCATGGCACGGCATGGCACCGGCATGGCACGGCATGGCACCGGCATGGCACGGCATGGCACCGGCATGGCACCGGCATGGCACGGCATGGCACGGCATGGCACCGGCATGGCACGGCATGGCACCGGCATGGCACCGGCATGGCACCGGCATGGCACCGGCATGGCACGGCATGGCACCGGCATGGCACGGCATGGCACCGGCATGGCACGGCATGGCACCGGCATGGCACGGCATGGCACCGGCATGGCACCGGCATGGCACGGCATGGCACCGGCATGGCACGGCATGGCACCGGCATGGCACGGCATGGCACCGGCATGGCACGGCATGGCACCGGCATGGCACGGCATGGCACCGGCATGGCACGGCATGGCACCGGCATGGCACCGGCATGGCACGGCATGGAATGGCATGGAATGGCATGGAATGGCATGGAATGGCATGGAATGGCATGGAATGGCATGGAATGGCATGGAATGGCATGGAATGGCATGGAATGGCATGGAATGGCATGGAATGGCATGGAATGGCATGGAATGGCATGGAATGGCATGGAATGGCATGGAATGGCATGGAATGGCATGGAATGGCATGGAATGGCATGGAATGGCATGGAATGGCATGGAATGGCATGGAATGGCATGGAATGGCATGGAATGGCATGGAATGGCATGGAATGGCATGGAATGGCATGGAATGGCATGGAATGGCATGGAATGGCATGGAATGGCATGGAATGGCATGGAATGGCATGGAATGGCACGGAATGGCATGGAATGGCACGGAATGGCATGGAATGGCACGGAACGGCACGGCACGGCACGGCACGGCACGGCACGGCATGGCACGGCACGGCACCGGCATGGCACGGCATGGCACCGGCATGGCACCGGCATGGCACCGGCATGGCACCGGCATGGCACGGCATGGCACCGGCATGGCACGGCATGGCACCGGCATGGCACGGCATGGCACCGGCATGGCACGGCATGGCACCGGCATGGCACGGCATGGCACCGGCATGGCACGGCATGGCACCGGCATGGCACGGCATGGCACCGGCATGGCACGGCATGGCACCGGCATGGCACGGCATGGCACCGGCATGGAATGGCATGGAATGGCATGGAATGGCACGGAACGGCACGGCATGGCACGGCACGGCACGGCATGGCACGGCACGGCACGGCACGGCATGGCACGGCACGGCACCGGCATGGCACGGCATGGCACCGGCATGGCACCGGCATGGCACGGCATGGCACCGGCATGGCACGGCATGGCACCGGCATGGCACGGCATGGCACCGGCATGGCACGGCATGGCACCGGCATGGCACGGCATGGCACCGGCATGGCACGGCATGGCACCGGCATGGCACGGCATGGCACCGGCATGGCACGGCATGGCACCGGCATGGCACGGCATGGCACCGGCATGGCACCGGCATGGCACCGGCATGGCACCGGCATGGCACCGGCATGGCACCGGCATGGCACCGGCATGGCACCGGCATGGCACCGGCATGGCACCGGCATGGCACCGGCATGGCACCGGCATGGCACCGGCATGGCACCGGCATGGCACCGGCATGGCACCGGCATGGCACGGCATGGCACCGGCATGGCACCGGCATGGCACGGCATGGCACCGGCATGGCACCGGCATGGCACGGCATGGCACCGGCATGGCACGGCATGGCACCGGCATGGCACGGCATGGCACCGGCATGGCACGGCATGGCACCGGCATGGCACGGCATGGCACCGGCATGGCACGGCATGGCACCGGCATGGCACGGCATGGCACCGGCATGGCACCGGCATGGCACCGGCATGGCACCGGCATGGCACCGGCATGGCACCGGCATGGCACCGGCATGGCACCGGCATGGCACCGGCATGGCACCGGCATGGCACCGGCATGGCACCGGCATGGCACCGGCATGGCACCGGCATGGCACCGGCATGGCACCGGCATGGCACCGGCATGGCACCGGCATGGCACCGGCATGGCACCGGCATGGCACCGGCATGGCACCGGCATGGCACCGGCATGGCACCGGCATGGCACCGGCATGGCACCGGCATGGCACCGGCATGGCACGGCATGGCACCGGCATGGCACGGCATGGCACCGGCATGGCACGGCATGGCACCGGCATGGCACGGCATGGCACGGCATGGCACGGCATGGCACCGGCATGGCACGGCATGGCACCGGCATGGCACGGCATGGCACCGGCATGGCACGGCATGGCACCGGCATGGCACGGCATGGCACCGGCATGGCACGGCATGGCACCGGCATGGCACGGCATGGCACCGGCATGGCACCGGCATGGCACCGGCATGGCACGGCATGGCACGGCATGGCACCGGCATGGCACGGCATGGCACGGCATGGCACCGGCATGGCACGGCATGGCACCGGCATGGCACGGCATGGCACCGGCATGGCACCGGCATGGCACCGGCATGGCACCGGCATGGCACCGGCATGGCACCGGCATGGCACCGGCATGGCACCGGCATGGCACCGGCATGGCACCGGCATGGCACCGGCATGGCACCGGCATGGCACCGGCATGGCACCGGCATGGCACCGGCATGGCACCGGCATGGCACCGGCATGGCACCGGCATGGCACCGGCATGGCACCGGCATGGCACCGGCATGGCACCGGCATGGCACCGGCATGGCACCGGCATGGCACCGGCATGGCACGGCATGGCACCGGCATGGCACGGCATGGCACCGGCATGGCACGGCATGGCACGGCATGGCACGGCATGGCACGGCATGGCACGGCATGGCACGGCATGGCACCGGCATGGCACGGCATGGCACCGGCATGGCACGGCATGGCACCGGCATGGCACGGCATGGCACCGGCTTGGCACGGCATGGCACCGGCATGGCACGGCATGGCACGGCATGGCACCGGCATGGCACGGCATGGCACGGCATGGCACCGGCATGGCACGGCATGGCACCGGCATGGCACCGGCATGGCACCGGCATGGCACCGGCATGGCACGGCATGGCACCGGCATGGCACGGCATGGCACCGGCATGGCACGGCATGGCACCGGCATGGCACGGCATGGCACCGGCATGGCACGGCATGGCACCGGCATGGCACGGCATGGCACCGGCATGGCACGGCATGGCACCGGCATGGCACGGCATGGCACCGGCATGGCACGGCATGGCACCGGCATGGCACGGCATGGCACCGGCATGGCACGGCATGGCACCGGCATGGCACCGGCATGGCACCGGCATGGCACGGCATGGCACCGGCATGGCACGGCATGGCACCGGCATGGCACGGCATGGCACGGCATGGCACCGGCATGGCACGGCATGGCACCGGCATGGCACGGCATGGCACGGCATGGCACCGGCATGGCACGGCATGGCACCGGCATGGCACGGCATGGCACCGGCATGGCACGGCATGGAATGGCATGGAATGGCATGGAATGGCATGGAATGGCATGGAATGGCATGGAATGGCATGGAATGGCATGGAATGGCATGGAATGGCATGGAATGGCATGGAATGGCATGGAATGGCATGGAATGGCATGGAATGGCATGGAATGGCATGGAATGGCATGGAATGGCATGGAATGGCATGGAATGGCATGGAATGGCATGGAATGGCATGGAATGGCATGGAATGGCATGGAATGGCATGGAATGGCATGGAATGGCATGGAATGGCATGGAATGGCATGGAATGGCATGGAATGGCATGGAATGGCATGGAATGGCATGGAATGGCATGGAATGGCATGGAATGGCATGGAATGGCATGGAATGGCATGGAATGGCATGGAATGGCATGGAATGGCATGGAATGGCATGGAATGGCATGGAATGGCATGGAATGGCATGGAATGGCATGGAATGGCATGGAATGGCATGGAATGGCATGGAATGGCATGGAATGGCATGGAATGGCATGGAATGGCATGGAATGGCATGGAATGGCATGGAATGGCATGGAATGGCATGGAATGGCATGGAATGGCATGGAATGGCATGGAATGGCATGGAATGGCATGGAATGGCATGGAATGG